>PVKS010010273.1:0-60799 GCA_004027875.1 Aplodontia rufa
TGCTGTGTAATATTCCATGGTATAAATGTACCACAGTTTTTGGATCCATTCTTCCTGTGAGGGACACCGGGGTTGTTTCCATAGCCTAGCAATAGTAAATTGTGCTGCTATGAACATCGATATTGCTGTGTCACTGTAATGTGCTGATTCTAAGTCCCCTGGAAAGATACCCAGGAGTGGAATAGCAGGGTCGTATGGTTGGCCAGTTATTTTTTAATCTCCAGTCTCTGTGTTAGTGGGGCCCTGAATCACCTAAGGAGAAAATTTTGTTTATTTTTTTTTTTTATTCTTCTATTCCCACTGATGAAAATTGTTTAAAAAATTCAGGATCAGTAAGCCATGTCAGAAGGTCACGCAATGACCAAACGGCACAGAAATTACTATGTGCCTTTGCACAATTTTGTATCATTAAATATAGAAGAGGGTCACTTGACAAGTGGATACAAAAACTTTGGTATATACATACAATGGAATACTATTCGGCCATTAGAGAAGATGATATTATGGCTTTTGCAGCCAAATGGATAGAGATGGAAAGAATTAAGCAAAGTGAAGTATCCCAATCTCAGACTCAAGGGCTGAATGGTTTCTCTCATCTGTGGAAGCTAGAATACATGGGGAAGCAGTATGTTAGATGGCTAAGCTAATAATAACTTCAAATTGTATGATTCTCAATGCAACAGGGAGATGACTCCCTAGGATACTTGGAGGTGTAGGGTGGAGAACAGGGTGGGGTGTAGGAAGAAGACCTAGGAGACTGGAGTGTAGGAATATGGGGGAATCATCTCAGAAAGACATCTGTCCTCTACGAGATGTCTATTTAACTCAGGGGTTCTTCTGGGGGAAACAGCAACATGGGGAACCCAAGGTGGGCATCCATGATATGGCATTAGCCCTGGATAACTAAGTATATATACATTGGCTCTTGAATGTTTGATAATGTTTCTCCCTCAATTATAACTCTATAACCATCTAATAAAAAAAGAAAAATAGAAAAAAATATATAGAAAAGGGTGGTTATAATCAGTTCCATATTTATCAGGTCACTTTAAAGGAATATTATGTAGCCTCCTAAAAGAACTCAAAGAAATTATAGTAGAAAAATTTCTTTATATAATTCTCTCATTTTCCCAGCTAGAATTCAAGCACTCTAAAGACAGGAGGTGTGCCTTAATCTATTTGTGTAGGGCATAGCAATTGTGCAATGTTGGACATATTTAATTTACTCAGTTAATATAGATCAAATTTAATTCTGCTCATTGTATTACACAAAAGAATGATAGTTCATTAAGCATTCATTGGGCAAATATAAGAACATGCTACAAGAGTCACATAGCCTGCTGGGGACTCTAGATAGGTAACATTAGGCTCCATTACTGTAATGTTAGAGGTCAATTTACCACATTTATGGTATGTTTGCTTGATTGTTTTTGTTTTGGTTGGAAATGTTTCCAGACCATTGTTAGGTGTTTTCTTCCAGAAATTATTAGGCACCAAGTTCCTCCTTTAGTGTACCACCTGCCCACAAATTCCTAGAGATTACTGTGGATAGGCAGGGATGCATGCCAACAAGAAAAGTTATTCCTACAAATTTATGTGTTCTTTCACTTATTCAAAAATTTTGATGGAATCCTACTCTGCAGATGTTGTTCTGGAAGCTTAGGATACAAAGCACAGAGGGCATAAATCTATCTTCTCTGGATTTTTATTCTAGTAAATTGAATCCATTTAAAGTGTGATTATTAAATTTTGATGAATTCTAACCAATCATAGTTGACAAAATGCTAACCAATGATTTAGCAGATGCTCAATTAAATATTTGTGAATTTTAGCTTTGCAGTTTTAATATTTTAAAACATTCACATGTTTATATACATACAAGCATGTATATATACATGCATGTGCATACACTCAAGCACATATACAGATACTAGAAAGAGAAATATATTTATATTCATATATATTATGTAAATACAAAACATGAGTATATATTTTTTCTTTTTACCTTTCAATGGTTTTAGGTATACTTCCTACTAATAAAAATAATGGCCCGATTCCATAGTTCAATGTCCCGAGTTAAAAGGTATACTGCCTGGCTCAGTGCTAAAAATGACTCATGGAACAAAGGACGAAAATGTTGCAAAATTGTATATGTCAAAGAAAGAACTAGTTCATAAAACATAATTTATAAATAATGCTTACAATGCTAAATCACATCTATGATATACAAACTTTAGCTCTATTATTGTACACAATATAACAAGTTAATGCACATTATGATTCCCCTTAGAGATAAAACCTTTTAAACTTTAAGAATGGTTTTAGATCAACGAAATTGAGATATCAGGGCCTGGAGTAATCGTCACCCACCTGAAGTGCCAGTTCAGGCCTCTTCTCGTCCTGGCCTGGCAGGCATCCAGGTCACCTATGGGTAGGATCCACATCTCAAGTAGCCCCTACCCACCTGATGCCAGAAGCCAGGCCCAGACATCTTCTGATCTGGGGCCCTGTATGCACATAGGACAGCCCCAAGGAGGATTGCTGTCTGGAGCAGTCCAGGCCCACACAATGCTGTACCCCAGACCTCTTCTGGTTCCAGGACCAACAGGCACCCAGGACATCCCCATGGAGGGCTGCCTCTTGGAACAACCCACACCAGTGAGGCCAGACCAGATGTTTTGTACCAGGCCTAGCAGGTGCCCAAGATACTCCCAAGTACCCCCAACCAGAGAAGCCCAGCCACATTGCACACTCACAGGATCAAATAAATTGGACCTGTACCCACCACCAAGGATCTTAAATTCCATTTGGTATGCAGGCAAGTCCATTAAGACATATCTTGCACATCTGGGACCCTAGGAAATAATGACACACCACCCCACCCCACTCACACCCACACCAGTGCACTTGAACAATGCAGTGGGTTGCCCTGCAATCCCAACAGGTTCCAGATAAGTGCCCTGGAGCCTAGACCCAAAAGATGCAGCAAAACAAAGCTCTAGGCAGATTCATCTTTCAGGAAGAAGGTGGTCAAAGGTGTGGTGTCTCGCTCGACCCTATAAGTTTAAGGAAGATCCACCTAGAGACCTGCATTGTTTCTCTGCATGAAATCTCAGTTCAAAGATTCAGAATAAGTTCTTCCAAAATAATCAAAGTAGTCAAGGTTTTATTCAAACACACAACTTCTGTAACAAGGAGCCAAAGGATAGGGAGCAAAGTAAAACCTAGAAAATAATGATGTGATTACTAAAAGCAATAATGAACTAAAAGAAAATATAGTGAAGGGACTAAGCGAGAAAACACAAGATGAAAACTCTATTATCAAAGAAATACACATGCTGAAAAAGAAAGTAATAGATGAAATCTTTGCTCAATCACATTAGAAGGACAATGGAAGAATTTAATAATAACCTCTGTAGAAAAACAGAACCTCAGCTCTGGAAGAAAGAATGTCTGACAATGAGCACAGGCTGAGTAAGCTTGAGCACATGGATGACAAAAAAAAAAAAATACAGCATGAGCAGAATTTTCAAAATATTTGGAATGAAATCAAAAGAAACACTCTAACAGTAATTGGGATACAAGAAGAAATTGAAATACAAACAAATGACATAAAGAAAATTCTCAAATAGTGAAAAAATTTTTCCCAATTTAAAATAGAATCAAACATGCTTATGCAAGAAGTGCACGGGACATCCAATAGGCTTAATCAAAACAAGTTCACCAAGACACATCATCTTCAAAATGTATAACAGGGAAATCAAGAAAAGAATATTAAAACCTGCAAGAGAGAAAGGCCAAATCGCATTCAAAGGCAAACCAATAAGATTCATACCTGATTTTTCAGCTCAGACTCTGGAAACAAGAAGATCCTAGAAGGAAAATTTTCTCAATGAACACAATATGAAGCTGAGAATACTATACCCAGCAAAACTCAGCTTCAAATTTGATTGGGAAAGAAGAACATTTCACAATAGGAGCAAACTTCAAGGATTTATGAACAGAAAACTAGCATTATAAAGAATCCTCAAAGATAAACTCTGTATAGGAGAAGCAAATAATCCTCAAAACCCACAAACAGGAAATTAAATTTAAATGTTATCAAAATACCACCAAGAAAGCAGAAAACTCCTGAATAAAACATGATGACTATGACCCACAATCACATAACTATACTAATACTGAATACTAATACACAAATCAAAAGACAGATTAGCAGATTGAACCAAAAAAATGAAATCCAACAATATACTGCTTAAAAGAGACCCACAGAGCTAATGACTTCCGCAGATTGTGGGTGAAAGGATGGAAAAATATCTACCAGGTAGAACCCTAAAAGGGAAGCTAGTTTGCAATACTTATACCAGACAAAGATTTCTAATCAGAAGAGATATAGAAGGCCGCTACATCCTAGTAAAGGGAACAATACAAGAATATATAACCATAGTAAATATATACTCTCTAAACACCAGTGCTCTCAACTATGTGAAAAAATTGCTCCATGACATACAACCACTTATAGACCTCAACATGATAACATTAGGACACATTATCATTCCTCTATCACTAATAGATTGTCAAGGTAAAAAGATCTCTGGTCTAAAGAACTACATGAATCAAATGGAGTTAACAGACATCTATACAATATTACATCACAAATTAGCTGAGCATACCTTCTCAGCAGAGCATAAATCCTTCAGAATAGATCATATTCTAGTTCAAAAAGGAAATCTCAGCAAATTTTAAAAAGATATTCCATGTATCCTATCAGACAATGATGCTATAACCCTTGTAATTAACAGCAAATATTATAACAGAAAACACATATTCATGGAGATTGAATAATACTCTATTAAATGAAGAATGATTCCAAGTAGACATGAGAGCAGAAATCAAATTCTAGTAAGCAAATGAGAATGAAGACAATGTACATAAACCTTTGGGGCAGCATGTAATCATTTTTAAGGGGAAAATTTACAGCACTGAGTGCCTATATTAAAAACCAGTAGAGCACTGAATAAACTTATGCTCCACTTCAAAAACCCTACAAAAGGAAGAATAATCTAAGAATAATCTAAGTCCAAAGCCAGAAGAATACAGGAAATAATCAGAGCTGAAATCAATGAAATTGGGAGATAAAACAATGAAACAAAGAGTTGGTTCTTTTTTATTCATTAAAAATGGACTTACAATTAGGAGGGAATCATTATCAAACAATCAAGAACAAATGTAAAATGGCAGAGCAAGCCAAGGCTGATGTCATTTCATTGATTCCCCCTTGAGTTTCCCACAGTTCCATTTTACCTTCTATTAACCCCCCGTGTTAATTGGACTTCTCATGGAAGTTGGAGGTTTCCCTCTGAGTTGATTCCCCTATACTCCCTCCCTCCATTCTCCTTGATATCCTTCCTATACCCTCCCCACTCCATGACCCCCTCTCCATGTCTCCCAGCACCCTAGGCCAGGTTTCCCCTGTTCATGTAAAAATTCATACATTTTTGTGGTTGTTATTAGCCATTTATCATACTGTATCCAGTTGTATTCTACCTTCCACAAATGAGAGAAAACATTCTGCCTTTGAGTCTCTGAGCTTGGGGTATTTCATTTAGCATAATTTTTTTCATCTTCATCCATTTGGCTTCAAATCATTTTTCTCTAAAACCTAAGTAGAATTCCATTGTTTATATGTACCAAAGTTTTTGAATCCATTCGTCCAATGAGGGGCATCTGGGTTCATTCCATACTCTAGCTATAGTTAATTGAGCTGCTATGAACATTGATGAAGCTGTATCTCTATAATATGCCTATTCTAGCTCTTTTGGGAAAATACCCAGGAGTGGGATACCTGGATTTCAAGGTGGTTCTAGCCCTAATATTTTGAGGTGTCTCCACACTGCTGTCCAGAGTGGCTGAACCAGTTTGCAGTCCCACCAGCAATGTGATAGTGTTCCTCTTTTCCCACAGCCCCTGCAGCATCTGTCATTGTTTGCATTCTTCATTTTTGCTACTCTGACAGGAGTGAGGTGGAATCTTAGTGAAGTTTTGATTTGCATTTCTGTTATTGTTAGTGAAGTAGAGGATTTCCTCATATGTTTATGGGCTTTTTGGACTTCCTCTATTAAGTTTCTTTTTAGTTTCGTAGCCCATTTTATTGATTGGATTATTTGTGATTTTGGTGTTTAGTTTTTTGAGTTCTTTGTATGTTCTGGATATTAGCCCTCTGTTGGAGGTGAAGCAGGCAAAATTTTCTCCCATTCTGTAGATTCTGTCTTGACACTCTTGACTAAATCTTTAGCTATGCAAAAGTTAAGAAAAAAAAGACAGACTCCTAGATAATCTCACTAAAAGAAAGTTAGAATTGAAGCAAGTCAAAAAATCATCAAAGGAAGTGATCATCACTGACCCCAAGAAGACCAACAGATTATCAGAACGTATTTTGAAAAACTATACATATTGAAATTAGATAATCTGGAAGACATGGACAAATTTCTAGACACAGATTACATCCCTAATTTGATGCAGGATGAAACTGAAATCCTAAACAGCCCAAATAACAAGCATTGAAGTCCATAGAGCAATTAAAAGACTTCCAAAGCTATTCCAGGAAATTGAAAAGGAGGGAACTCTCCAAAACACTTTTTTTTTTTTGAGGCAACCATAACTCTGATACCCAAACCCAACAAAGTCACATCAAAAAAAGAAAATTACATTGCTAATCCCCCAAACGCACCTCACTGTTGGTGGAGCTGCAGATTGTTACAGCCCCTCTGGAAAGCACTGTGGAGAATCCTCAAAAAACTAGGGATGAGCCTATCATACCACCCTGCTATTCCACCTCTGGGTATCTTTCCAGGGGATTTAGAATCAGCACATTATAGTGACACAGCAGTATCTATGTTCATAGCAGCTCAATTTACTATTGCTAGACTATGGAAACAACCCAGATGTCCCTCACTGGCTGAATGGATCCAAAAACTGTGGTACATATATATCATGGAATTTTACACAGCAATTAGAAACAATGATATTGCAACCTTTGAAGGTAAATGGATGGCTATGGAAGAAATTATGCTGAGTAAAATCAGCTTAACCCAGAGAACTGAGTGTCGATTGTCTTCACTCATCTGTGGAGGTTGGGACTACACCCTGGCCAGTGAAAAAGTTGTTCTATTTATCATGTGTTAAATCCAGAAAAGGTGTAATGTTATACAACATAATCCTTTTTTAGTGATATTGTGGGAAGGGGAAGGGAGAGTTAAGGGTGGGTAATTGGGGGGGCACTCCTGGGGGTAATTCTTATATCCAGAATCTATACATTTTATATTATTTTGTTAAAAACTTGTATGGTGTTCAAAAATAAAATAAAAATTAAAAAAGGGTGCTGGAGCGGTGGCTCAGTGGTTACGGCGCTTGCCTTGCATGCGCGAGTACGTGGGTTCAAACCTCAGCACCATGTACACAATGAAGTGTGTGAGCAACGAAAGTCCATGAAAAACTAAATGAAATTGATTCTGTCTTTAAAAAACAAATTACAGACCAATATCGCTAATGAACATTCATGCAAAAATGTTCATGCAAAAATCAAGTTTCCAGCAAACCACATTTAAAAGCACATCAAGATGATAATTCATCATGATCAAGTGGGCTTCATTCTAGGAATGCAAAGCTGGGTCAACATATGGAAAACAATAAATGTGATTCAACACTTAAACAGAATTAAAAACTATGTCATAATCTCAACTGATGCAAAAAAGGCCTTTGATAAAATCAAGGGTGCATTTATGCTTGGAACTCTAGAGAAAATAGGGATCAAAGGATCTTATCTCAACTTTGTGAATGCCATCTATGCCAAACCTTCAGATAGTATAATACTAAATGGAGACCAGCTGAAACATTTCCACTAAACTCAGGAATAAGACAAGGCTTCTTGCTCTCACCACTTTTATTCAGTATAGTCATTGAGACCCTATCAGGATCAATCAAGCGAGAGAAGGAATCCAAAGGGATAAGGATAGGAAGAGGGAAGTCAAACTATCCCTCTTTGCTAAAGATATGATCCTATACCTGGAAGACCACCCCCCCCCAAAAAAAACTGCACCAGAAAACTGTTGAACTTTTAAACAGATTTAGCAAAGTAGCAGGTATATAAGACCAACACCCACAACACAAGGCTTCTTTAATGCAAATTTCCATTTAAAAAAGGATTGTTTTCCCATAGTGCCATTTCTTATATTATAGCCTATGATACCCTGACTATCAAGACAAGAATACACTTCAGGTTACAGGCAAAGAATGGATCTCTTTAATTTTTGCTTATGCCCTGAGAAAAGCAAGAGAGATGGAATGTTTTTTTCCATGGGACCCTCTTAGTCTTAAACACAAAATATTTGAAAGTAAAAAGCATTGAAAGTGAAATGTATACACATTTTTCTTGTTGAATATCTTGCCACACGCTATTAATTTGAAATTCAACTTTAAGGAATTGAATTTTTAAGTAATATAAGCAATATATTCACCAAATTTATATGGAGATTGAATTATATTGTGTATACATTTTACTCTGATGCATTAATAAAACACAATTTTAAATCATGTGTTTCTTCTGGCATTTATATTAAAGAATAATTCTTTTGTATTGGTTCCTTTTGATATACATGATATTAGAATATATAATGACATAATTATGAAAGCATGGAGTATAACTGGTTCTAATTCAGTCCCAAGTATTTCCTCTTTCTCCTTCCCTCTGTTTTGTTTTCTTTTTAAGAGAGAGAGGGACAGTGAGAAAGAGAGAATCAATTTTATTTATTCATCTGTTTGTTTTTCTCCAACACGTTGTGTATGTGGTGTTGGGTTTTAAAGCCATGTCCTTGTGCATGCCAGATAAGCACTGTAACTGCTCAGGCACTACTCCAGCCCGCACCCTGTTCTTTTCTGATATACATGCCATAGAATATATATTGTCATAATTATAAAAGCTTGGAGTATATCCTGTTCTAACTCAGTTCCCAGTATTTCCTCCCTTTTTCCTCCCTTTTTTCCACCCCTGTTTTTAGTTATACAGGACAAAAAGATAAACATTGACATTATTGTAAAAGCATGGTGTATAACTTATTCTTAATCTGGAGTCAATGGATGTGTTTTTTTTTCCTTAGTCCCTTTTAAAAGAATTTAAGATTCCAGGTGCAGTTTTTATTAATGAAGAAAATACACAAAGAATCCTTGTCTCTTCTCCTTTATCTGAGTAACATTTCACTCCATTTAACATTTTGGCTCCATTTGAGCAACTAATCAATTGGTTTGTTTCCCAATTTGGAAGGCAATGTTTCATCTTTTTAGTTAATAGTAAGCTTCTTTATGTAAAACCTGCATACTATAACAGTTGTGATTCTACTCCATCACCCTTCCCACCACCTTTAATATAACTGGTGGGACCAGAGTGGACACCAACCTACTCCTAGCTTGACAAATTATTACATTTCTATCTGGAATTTATAGTCAGTCCAGTGAGTTGAATTAGCAGAAGGAAAATTTAAAGGAATTCTTAGGAATCATTTTTTTCCATGTGTACACAAAGAATTTGAACATGCATGCAAGAAAGGGAAGGAATCTGACAATGGACTGAAAAAAGGGATAAGGGATGAAGACGGTGCACTGTCTTGGTTTCTGATGACTTTCCGGTTCCCCATTCCACTCATGGTTCTAACTATGAAGATCAGCTAGCTGCTTTTGGTTTCCATCAAAGAGTCAAGGTTTCATCAAATACATTTAATTATTTTACTTATGCTAAATTCTGTTTCTTTCTGCTACATACAAACAGTAATGACTAAGACATTTCCCACAATTCCTTCAAGTGGAAAGAAAAAAAATTACCATAGTGGACTAAGAGAAATAATTTTCCAAAAATCAAGTGGAAAACTCAATGTATATCACTAATATTATAGGAACCTAGGTATGATGGAAGGTTAAGAGAATATTTAAACTCATGCTCCAGTAATTATGCTAGTTTTGGCCTTTAAACCCAAATACAATTAGTTCTTTTTTAAATATTTGTTCTTCAAAAAGACTATATAAAACTTATTTGTATTTCATAAATTGTGGACAAAAATATTAAACAGAATATATCCTAAAACAAAGGTCTATATCACACTACTGAAAATATTACATAATTATCAACTTTATGATAATCATTCTTTGACGTACTTTCTTAAATATGTATACCTTTATCTTCTATCATCAAGACCACATCTTTCAGGTTTACAATATTTATTTCTGTATCTACACTCATATTCATGCCTATACCTCCTCCTCTCTCTTTCTCTACACACGAACGTGCACGCGTGCACACACACACTGTATATTGAAACCTAAACCTATAATTATACATATGTCCATTTGTATGTATATTATTAGAAATTTCATATACGTTGATATAAACACAGATGCATTAGGTCGAATAGCATTTATCTGATATAGTGATTTTAAGAAAGAGAGCAACATTGATTTGTTATAACTTATACTTAGGTGAAGTTTGTCTTTACTTTTTCCATTTTCTATTTATAGACCTCTATTCTCCTCATTATTTACATGCAATTTCTCCTTTATACCAGCACAAATATCTTCCTGCACATTTTTACAATTCCAGGATGTTCAACTAACCTTGTGAATACGCTGTGGTCTGTTTTTTTCTCCAGAGAATTCAGCAGTAATTGGGGAATAGGTGAGTGGTCAGCCAGTTTTCTACTATTATATTGTGGACTTCATGCTCCAGGTGCAGAGACATTACATGGAGGAAGCAGCACTACTTTCCTTCAGCAATCCTTTGAATTTCTGGAGACAACATGGAGCTATTATACTAGTTATTTTATGTCAGTGCAGCCTGTGATTATTGTATTCAGATCAGGTAAGTCCTTGGTGCTTGATCAGAGCAGTTTTGTCAAAGGCGCTGATGCTCTCATATCTTCAGCAAAGTTTTAGAGGTACACATTTGTATTCACATTTTCATATCCTCAAAACTTCAAGACTTTTGTACTTGTCCTAGGCTTACTTCAAAGACTTGCTAGTATATCTCACTACTTTCAGTTGCAATGCTTTCTTAGATCTAACAGGTAGCACATTGTCTAACTCATCTTCTCTAAGTCTTATTTATTTATTACTACCCAGTATATGATCCTGGAACTTTTCATTTCAACTTAAAGTAAAAACTTTTACCATAGTATGTTATCTTTAATGATTGCATTCCTACTCCCACTGAAGCTATTCCACAGATTTTAATTACTGAACTCAGTTTCCCCCTATGTAATATTTACCTAGGTAAAAGTTCTGTATCATACAGAACTATGTGACAACTCTCAGTTTCACTTACTATTTGTCAAACAAAACTGGAAGCTATTTTCACGTATCAACTCTTATTCTGTATAACCTCATGGAGCAGGCATTGTTGTTTATATTTTTCATGTGAGGACAGAGCTATTAAGAGGTAGCTTACTCATGATATAGTTAATTTATTTTTAATTAGGATATCTGTCTGCTCCAAGAAACAACATTCCCAATATTTAAAAAGAGTTGCCTTCATTTCTGTGAACTTTTTCACAATTTAAATTGCATTGGTTTCTGTTTAGGCATTATTTTTCATATGATTATTAACTTTTATATTTTGACTTAGATTGGCTGTCATCATCCAAAGTAAGTTTATGATACTGCTATGTGATCATACATTCAGTTTTGGTTGAGTTCCACAACATTTCGTTAAACATATATTTGGGGCAATAAAGACACTCAGTAATGAAGAAAATATTTCTGCACTCCAGTAATTTAATGTATTAGTTATTTTGCTGTACTGTAACAAGATGCCTGAGGCTGTTAACCTTATGAAGAGAAGTGTTACCTCACAGATTTGGAAGTTGAAAGTCCAAATAATCACAGAACAGATTTTGGTAAAGGTCCTGTAGCAGATTACAGAGTGCATATGTGAGGAAGCATCATATATTAGACTAGGATGCAGAGTGACTCCATGGTAAGGCTCAGGGTTTTATAACAATGTGCTCTTGCAAGAATTCACTCCAAGGACTGGAGCGGTGGCTAGGCAGTTACAGCACTTGCCCAACATGCTCGAGTACCCAGGTTCAAACCCCAGCATCCATGTACATAACTAAGTGTCAGAGCAACAAAAGCCATGTGAAAAACTCAATAAAAATTTATTCTGTCTCTATGTCTCTCTCTCTCTCTGTCTCTCTCTCACTGTCCTTATCTCTTAAAAAATTAAAAAAAAAAAGAATTCACTCCAAGACAACTCATTCCTTTCTAGTGCAGAGCCCTCAGTGATTCCACTAGTCTTTACCTCTTAAAGGTCACAATGCCTCACTACTTCCAAACTGAGAACCAAGCCTGGATCCTGCAGGACAGATCAACTCCAAACCATAGCACTTTGTGTAGCAGAGAATGTACATATCTGAAGAGAGACATTTAGATGTGTATCTTTTATTTTTACAATTGGGGATAACATTCCAGACTAAGTTAAGACTGGAGGAGTGGGCTGTCCTAGGCAACATCTTAAAGGAGATCTATCTTCACCACTACCTGGCCCTTAATAGTTTGTAATAAGAGCATTTAGTATATTTTAATGCTTAAGAAATATTGAGAGAATAAATGAAATAATATATAAGAAGTTTCTACTTTAGAAGAAGACAGTGTAATATGTCTGCAAGAGGATGGAGATCTAGAATTTCACCTTGGGGACAGATTTCATTAGCTTAATCAATATTAATATTAAGCTATAGATATAATTTGGTATCCTCTTGCTGTGTTGTAGTAACTAGCCAATGAGCATAATTGATATCACAGGTGATAATGGCTTATGCTTGTGATTGACATTCCTAAGACAACCTGCCATTTGGATAAAGAAAAGAGTCACTTTATCCATAAATATATGGGCAGTACAATTCTGTAATTGGTTTGATGCTTCAAAATGAAGAAAAAGATTCCCTTTATATTTTAAAAGTTATAATACAAAATAGTTCACAATGCCTATTAACAGTAGCATTTTCTGTATAACATCTACTCTGTCTTTAGTGTCATATTGAATGGGATACAGCAAAAGAACAATCTGTTTCTGTCCTTAGGAGGTTTTCACCTGAATAAGACAAAATCATTGAATGGTTCCCTCTCTCTTTTTGCAAACAAGTCGGGTAAACTGACAAACATATCTGCATTTTCCTTGCATTGACTCACTTGTTTGTTGACATCAGGTAATTTTCAGTTGTCTCTATCTCACTTGCATTTGGCACCTAAATGTTTGAGAGTGAAATTAGCTTCATAAATGCATAGAGAAACAAGTATGAACAGAAGTAAAAATATGCCATTTTTAGAAGGCTCAGTGTGTAAGTTAGCTTTCCATGCTATGGCAAAATACCTGAAAAAATCATGGTTTTAGAAATTTTAGTGCATGGTCATTTGGTTACAATGCTTTTAAGCCAGTGGTAAGGAAAATCATGGCAGAGTGGATGTGGTAAATCAAACTACTCACCTCATGGGGGGCTGGAAAGCAGAAAAGAGGAAGGGGAAGGACCTTGGAGACAGAATAAACCCTTAAGTGAATGTCCTCACTGACTGCTTCCTCCAACTATTCCCCTCCTCCTACATACAGTTTCCAACACCTCCAAATATCCTTCTAAGCTATGAATACATCAGTGGATTAATCCATAGATGAGATTAGAGCACTCATAATCCAAGGACTTCTCAAAGGCTTCTCCTGTGAACACTGCTGCAATAGGGACCAAGGCTTCATTATGTAAGCTTTTGGGGAAGATTTAATACTCAAATATTAACAATCAAGAAGAGAGAAGGAGAGAATAAATGAAGCCATGTGCAAAACTTTGATTACTGAAGCATAAATAGTAGTTTAGGCAAATGACAGAATATCTGAAGATCATGAAGAACACAGATGAGGCTCCAGAATATGAGAAAGTTTAACCTAAATTTGCCAGAAAGTTTGGGTTTCGTGAAGAGAAATTTCTTTTGCAAAGGAATGTGTGAGAAAAGGTATTCTGAAAAATCTGGAGGGCTCTTACTATATTGAAGAGTTAGGCTCTAACGCATGTTCACTGCCTAAGGAAAGGATGAGAAACTGGAGATCCAGACGTGTTTGACTATGTCTAGTGGGACTGAAGAAAGAACAAGCAGGAGATGCAGGGGAAAACAAAATGGCCTAGAACAACTCATATAAAGAAAAGGAGGAAGAAGAAACTTCTTTAATTATAAGAAGGGAACAGGGAAAGAGGAGAGTGAATTGGGAGAAAGAACCTCGAGGACAGGTAGGGCAAATTCACTTCATCAGTCAGGCACATTCATAGTTGGGCAAGGACATCAGGATCAAATCCGTCTAGCAGGTGAGGGATCTGCTTCCAGGGAGGGTGATGCGGAGCAGCCAGGGCTTAGAATCTGAGCAGAAGGGATCTACTCCTTTGGGACTAGATGTGTACTGGGTGCCTTTGACTTGTCACACTTTATTTCCTCTCAATAAATGCCTTTCCCTTCCTCTCTGGAAAAATCTGATTTGTAAACCCCTGGTTGGACCTAATTGTCTCTGTAGTCTTTCACAAACATTTATGTAAAAGTAACACTGCTTTCAATTAATATAAGCCAACTTTGGAAACATAAAACGTTGCCCTGAAGAGATAACCTTCACTTTCCTGAAGAGATAACGTTCACTTTCCTGATCAAAAGGGCCTTGACATTTCTTCCCACCACTTCACTAAACTTTAGACATGGTTCTTCATGATGGTTCTCTGACCTCCCTTCTCTTGGACCAATTACTGTAGAAAAATTGTAAGTGCTATTTCTTTCTCTGACCTTTTGAAATACATACATATTTTCTCCCAGCCTCCTCCCAATCTTACAACCCAGGAACATCTTTCGCAAAGACCTGAAAATTGACTCTTTGAAAGGTAATCATGAAGGAAGATAGGGCTCTTATCTTTCAGTCTCTGTGGGAGGGTAGAAGCCTAACTTCAATGGGCATCAATTAGAAAATCCAGATGACCTAATCACAGAATAATGCATTTGCAAACTCAGGAGTAGCCACACATACCCTTGATTAACCATGTTTTACTCAGTGTTCCTCAGAACTTTTCCACTAGTTCAACCCAGAATTTAAAATGTATCTAGACTTCTTTTTTAATGGAATTGAGTTCAATCTCCCTTCCCTATTGTGACAGTTTTGAAGGAGTCTTCCTTATCTGTTTAATTTCATCCAATTAAATTTTTCTCTGTTCAGGGCAATTAAGTAACTTAGAGAAGGTAAAGATGTATGCCTGGACCCAGTGTGATATATTATAACTTGAGGATCTATGATGTACACAAATAGCTATACTAAATACTTTTATTCAAAATATCATGCAACTATTATAATATTACAGACTATAAAGAAGGTGTAATTGGTCCTAATTTTTACAAATAGGTAATGAATTTATGAACATATTAAGTAATGCTATATTAATATGAAAAGGAGATTATAGTAATGTATATGAAGGCTAGGATACTAATCTTGCTTCCTTTCCCCAAAATACACATTTTCCTACAACTAATTCAGTGTTTGCATAACATTTCTCAAAGTATTTTTCTACTTATTAACTAAATATTCCTTTCCTAAATCTTATGAAATGGAGTTTATACTTTTCATTTATATAGATATACTGAGCCCAAGCTGTTAAGTAATTTGCCAATGGTTGCATAGAGATTGCTGAAATAGAAAGTTATTTGTTTTATTTAATTTATGTCTTTGTGAGAAAATTTAGTGAAACAGAATTTATATGTCTCAGCAATCAATGAAAAAGTAAAGAAAACATATAGGCTTTGGGGCATTCAAGCCTTGGGTTAGCCATTGCATCTTGCATCAAAGATTGAGAGGAGGTTAGCAACTTTTTATATACATATTACTAGAAAATTTTAATTAAATATGCACTTTTTGTCTACTTCATTATCATAAACATGAGTTTCCAAGCCTGTTTGATAAATAGCACGAAGAGCTGTTCTTCACTGCTAAATTATTTGTTTCACTAGCTTTAAGGCTTACTGACTTGTAACCTTAAACCAGAATATTCTTGGTATAGAAATCTACATTTGTGTAAATGTTTACTGAAGAAAACTGTTCACTTAAAGTTGGAAACTATCTTTGCTGAAGGAGGATAATTTTACCTACCAACATTAATAATTAGCTTACTCTGACCTAACTGAAATAGCTCTAATTATCTATAATTATTAAAAAGAACTATGCAGAAATTCTTAATATCAGGAATACTTGCTGAAGGCAAATTGTTCGTTATGAAAATGGATTTTACAAGTAAAGTTGAAATTGTGAATTGTTCTTAAGAAAAAACACATGGTGCATTCAAGTGAGGATAATTGAGAAAAGTTGAATGATGGGACAAAGTGCAAAAGAAGCAGGCAGAGTTAGGGAAAATTAACCAAGGGTGTTAGAGCATGCTGAGGCCAGAAAGCAGCTATCACTTTCATTTTTTAGAATGGCTAAGAAGGGAACTAATTTTGCATACCCAGGGAAGAACTGTAGCTTGGGTAATGCTACTAGTCAGGAGCTGTGGTCTTGGGCAGGTAAGTGCAACTTACCTACCAATCACAGGCTTATTATGATAGGAGATAGGAAATAAATGTCCTTCGTTTTCCCATCTCTCTTATCTTCTACTGGTAACTATTACAAACCAAACCAGAAGCCAGAGAATAAGGTAACCTATTGATCCATTGGCAAAAGTCTGAATTTATAGCAGAGAACTTGGCACAGAGGGTAAAGACCAGATATAGAGGAGTAGAACATCATGTGTTACTTTTGTCCCTCAGCACCCTCATCCTTTGCACAGATAAAATCTGTGTGCCCTCAACTCAGGGGATATACAAAGTCTTATTAGATACCATCACAGAGTTGAATCAGTCAAAATCACAACTGATGCCCATGTAGTGGCCAAAAATGTAGGGGGAGTGAATAATTGCAATAATACATAGCTGCTATGGATCTCACTTTTGTAGGTGGTAAAAGGTGGGGGGCTCTTTAACAAGCAGTGTCATTTTTTTCCACACCCATTTCATGTTCTCCTTATGCTCTGTATGCTAGTCCCATAGTTGGATAAGCTAGGGATACCAAATATTTTATTCCTATATGAGCTGAGTCTTTCCTGATCTTTACTGGGTCATTGACATTCTTCATTGATAAAGTACTAAGAGGAATCCTAATGAATACTTAAATTGTTTCTATATAGAGCCCCTTATATACACAATATAAATTCAATCCAATGTGCCCTTATTCACTACAATCAAATTCCTTGACCAATGAGTCTGTTTGCCATTTGTTGAGTGGCTGTAACAATTACAAATTGCCCAGAAGCAGCATAAACTCCCATGCTAATAAAATAATAGCTGTTGTTCTCTGGTGGAAGCAACTCCTTCCTTGTACACTAGGTCCTCCAAACCAACCAATTTGAAAATTGCAAAGAATAGAAAACCACTTGTAGAACCCAATCAAATAGTGGGGGATTTTAGTACACCATAATCACCAATTGACAGATCATCAAAGCAAAAAATCAATAAAGATATCTCCAGCATAAACAGCTCTATGAGTCAAACTGACATCTGTAGAATATTCACCCTCAAATCAGCTCAGCTGAATTTATCTTCTCAGTAGCACATACATATTCTAGTCCACAAAGGAAATCTTAGCAAACACAAAAGAGTTGATTGATATAATCCCATGTATCCTATCAGATCATAATGGCATGACCCCAGCAATTAACAGCAAAAAAAAAAATAACAGAAGTCCCATAAATACATAGATTGAATAATTTCCTCTTAAATGAAGAATGGATCAAGGAGGATGAAAGAGCAAATCAAGAAATTTTTGAAAATGAATGAGAAAGAAGACACAAAATATCAAAATCTCTGGGACAGTATGAAAGCTTTCTTACGAGAAAATTTATAGCAGTGAATGGCTTCATCAAAAATCTTGAGAAATCACAAATAAAAAAGCATATGTTCTACCTCAAATTCTTACACAAAGAAGATCAAACTAAACCCAAATCCAGAAGACAGGAAATATTCAAGATCAGAGCTGAAGTCAATGAAATAGAGAATAAAAAAATACTCAAAGAATCAACAAAACAGAAAGTTGGTTCTTTTAAAAAATAGACAGAACCCTTGCTAATCTCATCAAAAGAAATATTAAAATGGAGCAAATTAACAAAATCAGAAAGGAAAATGAAGAGATCACCACTGACCCATCTGAAATTCTAAGGATAATCATATTTTGAAAAACTATTTTCCACTGAGTTAGATAAACTGGAAGACATGGACGAATTCCTAGCCACATACAAGGCCAAAATAATGCAGGAGGATATTGAAAACCTAAAAGATCAATATCAGGTTGTGAAATTGAAACAGCAATTAAATGCCGTCCAAAAACAAAAAGCCTGAGACCAGATGGATGCTCAGCAGAATTCCACCAGATCTTTACAGAAAAACTAACACTTCTCTTATTAAGCTATTCCATTAATTTGAAAGGGATGCAATGCTCCTAAACAATATTTATTAGGCAACTATCAGTCTGATATCAAAACCAACAAACACACATTAAAAAAAACAGAACTACCAATCGATATCCCTAATGAACATAGATGCAGAAATCCTAAATAAAATTCTAGTAAATCATATTCAACAACACATCAAATAGATAGTACAGGATGATCAAATTGGCTTCATTCTAGGTATGTAGGGCTGTTTCAACATACACAAATCAATAAATGTGATACACCACTTAAACAGACTTAAAAAAACCATATGATCATTTCAATTGATGCATAAAGGCCTTTAATAAAATACAACACCTAATTATTCAAAACTCTGGAGAATATAGGAATCAAAGGAACTTACCTCAACTTTGTAAGGACCATTTATGACAAACCCTCAGCCAATATGATACTAAATGGAGTAAAACTAATCATCCCCACTAATCTCAGGAACAAGACAAAGATGTCCACTCTCACTACTTTTATTTCATACAGACCTTGAAACCCTAGCCAGAGCAATCAGACAAGAGAAGGAAATTAAAGGGATACAAGTAATAAAAGAGGAAGTCTGTCAATGTCATCTGTTGATGATACGATACTATATCTAGAAGACCCAAAAATGTCCTTCAGAAGACTTCTAAGACTCATAAATGGATTTAGCAAAATGACAGGATACAATATCAACACCCAGAAATCAATAGCGTGCCTATACTCCAATAGTAATTTGGCCAAAGGACAACTCAGGAAATCTGTCCCATTCATAATAACATCATAAAGAATAAAATACTTGAGAATCTAATGAAGGAAGTGAAAGACCACTACAATGAAAACTATAGAACACTGAAGGAAGAAATTGAAGACCTAAGACAAAAAGACATTCCATGTACCTGCTTAGGCAGAATCAATACAATTAAAATGGCTATTCTGCCAAAAATGCTGTAGAGATTCAACACAATCCCCATTAAGATACCAATGTCATTCATCACAGATATAGAAAAATCTATTCCCAAATTCATTTGGAGTGATAAGCTCAGAATAGTAAAAAAAAAAAGTACTAAAAAAATTTAAAAATGAAGTAGGAGGTATTGCAATACCTGATCTGAAATTACAATATAGAATTCTACTAACTAAAGAGCATGGTACTGGTGTCAAAACAGGCATGAAAACCAATGGAATCGAATAGAAGAAACTGAGACAAACACACAAATATGGAAGCATCTGATATTTGACAAAGGGAACAAAAGTATAGCTTGGAAGAAAGACAAACTGGACAGCCATCTTCAGAAAATTGAAATTAGATCCTTATATCTCACCTTGCACAAAAAATCAAATCAAAATGGATCAAAGATTTAGGAATTAAACTAACACTATTATTAGAGGGAAAAAATAGAATAAATCCTCCACCATATCAGTGTAAGCACAGTCTTAACAAGACTCTCATAGTGAAATGAAGTCAAAAATCAATGAGGGGACCTCATTAAAATAAGAAGCTTCTGCAACAGTTAAGGAATTAGTCAAGAACATCAAGAGAGAACCTACAGAAAGTGAGAAAACCATGACCTGATACACTTCTGACAGGGAGCTAATATCCAGGATATACAAAGAATCCAAAAAACTTAAAATCACAAACAATCCAATCAATAAGTGGACTAGAGAACTAAACAGAAACTTCTTAGCAGAGGAAGTTCAAAAAGCCAATAAATATATGAGAAAGTGTTCTTCATCACTACCAGTCAGAGAAATGCAAATCAAAACAACATTAAGATTTCACCTCTATCCAGTCAGAATAGTAAAATTGAAGAATACAAATAGTAACAGATGATGGAGAGGAGATGGGGATAAAGGAACGCTAACACACTGTTGGTGTGACTATAGATTGGTGCAACCACTTTAGAAAGCAATTTGAAGACTCTTCAAAAAATAGGGGATGGAATCACAGTATGACTAATCTATCCCACTCCTGGATATTTTCCCAGAAGAACTAGAATCAGCACAATACAGTGACACAGCAAAATCTATGTTCATAGCAGTTCAGTGTACAATAGCTAAATCATGTAATCAACCCAGATGCCCCTCACTGAATATGTGGATCCATAAACTGTGAGATTATATATATAATAGTATAATATGAGTTCTAATATGAGTTCTACTCATCTATTAGAACAACATCATGACTTTTACAGGTAAATGGATGGAAATGGAAAATTCATGCTGAATGAAATAACCCAAACCCAGAGACTTAAGGGTCAAATATTTTCTCTCATTTGCATAAGCTAGAGTAGAATGGATGACACAGTGAAAGTTAGACTAGTTCATATTATGGACATACCAAATTCAAAGTATCACATAATCTGGGGAAACTATAGCTATGAAGGGGTTGGGGGAGAGGGTAGGGAAAGGAAAGTAACAGGGTGGAGAAAGAGAGGAAATAGGAGGCTATTAATTCTGTTTGATATACTTGACTGCCCAGAGAGCCTACTCATGCAGACATTTAAATCCTAAAAACTCAAAAATTAACATAAGTTTTATGGACATTTATATATGTAATGGAGGTATTACATTGGAGACAAGGGAGTGGGTGAAGCGGGGAGAAGCTGGACAAGGATCTGCTAAAATTGCTTAATCATGATGTGTGCACATATGAATGTGTAGCAACAAATCCCTCCAATATGTAAGAACATGATGAACTAATAAATAAACAAATATCAAAAAGGGGATGGAGCAGGAGGGAAGAGGAATGGGAAAAGAGAGGAACTCAGGAATTAAACTGACCCAATCATAATATGTATACATATGAATATACTGTAATGAATTCAAAAGAATAAAAGGAAAAAAAAAAGAAATTTTTTAAGAACAATTCCTTAAATGGAATCTCCTAATATTTGTTGGAGAGGCAACACCATATACTGGCTGTTGGTTGAAGGCAAACATTGCTTTCTATCATATATTACCCCAGATGAACAGGGTGTTTCTTTCCTGCTGGCTATTTAAATGGACATTTATTAGGTCATTTCATCACTCTATCTACAACCTTCTTTCTAGCAGTGGTACACACTTGTTTTTATTTCATAAGAGTAAACAGTCTTTGCAAATTATGTTTGCTATAAAATGAGTTCTCTCGTCAGGGAAAATATTGTATTGGTATAAAATGCTCCATGGAAATAGAGAAGGACTTTGAAAATCAATGAATGGTGACATTTGCATAAGTCTTGTAAGCAATAAAGGTAAATCAGCATGTGCTTCTATAATTCAGCCCATAGGCTGTCTCCTTCTAGACCAAGTCTTGTATTTCACCATGTACTTGGGTTGAAATATCACTGATTCCTACTGTGAGCCCAGAAGCCATGAAACCCTGAAGAGTAACAAAATCTATTTGTGAGGCAATTGTGATATCATTGAAAAATTTTTATTTGGTAGAATACAGGCTCTGCAGTAGGATTAACAGGGAAGAGACTATATCCATAGTAAAAAAGATTCTTGAAGTTTAATATTCTCAAACCTTTCTGGATATATTCATCTGCCCCTGTCTCAGATCTCAGGTTCCCATTTGTTCCCCATCAATACCCTTGCCTTACTACAGTTTGTGGTGAAATAATACCTTTACTCTGACCCTAAACTTAGTCATTAGCCATATCTACCATTGGGCCCAGGACATAGGAATCTCCTTCAAAGCTAGCAGAGGAATTTTTTTTTATCTCCCATTTACAATTTGAGGTGGGCATTCAGGTTTTCATTCTGTTGTATTTCTTCTGTATGCTTTGTAAGACTATCAGAAGCAGAATCCATAGCCACAATGTTTTAGTCACAGTTATCACCATAAGTACACAGTCACTTGCTCTATAAATGCCTACCTTCCAAATGTACCTAGCACTGTACCTCTACCTTGATAATCTAAATAACCATTATGTCATCTTCTTGAGTCTCCCAGAAAGGAATTTATTCATTTACTTCTCAAATACATGTGCAATCATATCTGGGTTTCCAGATTCTGGTGGAGGAATGTAGTCAATGCTAATCCAAGATTGGGAAGGGAGACACTTTCTCTTTTCCTAAACTTTTTATTTCCTGCTTCTAAATTCATGCTTCTGATAGTCTTTGGCCAGAATTTGAAACTGTGTGAAAAGAATCTTATTGATGTAGTTTATACATCTGGAACATACAGCAGGATGGGGTAGAAAAAAGATGAAAAATAAGAAAATGAAATATTAGTTACAGTTGCAGAATACTCTACATCATTATAGAGTTTAATATGAAGCAATGATCATGAGTATTAAACACAGGTTATTTGACTATGTCAACGTTTTTCTCATTGCTTATGCTGTAAAGACTCATTCAGATAACTTTATATAACTTTTTCTTTCTTCCAAATCTTACTGAAGACTTTTAAAATGAAATAATTAAATAGCCAGTAAGCAGGCAGAATAAGCTAATATTTATCAATATCATAACTTTTGCTAGTTCTCAGCATGTACCATTAAATCAATCTTTTTTTTTTTTTGCATGGCATATTTTACTTAGGAATATAAATGGAGTTAAAAATAAAAGTCAGTGTGAGTAGCTGCTAAAACAGGAGATGGCATAGGAAAGTAGAAAAGCTTCTATTCTCATTAGCACTTTTCTGACACTTTGGGATTTGGGGATTATCTTCCATTTGTAGCTACTAAAGTTGTTGAATAATACTTTGTTTAACAAGTAACTCAATATTTCTCTATCTCCTCTAGATATCAGATACAGCCATCTCCCCTGAACAGTCTGAGTTTGCATTCAGGCCATCTTATTGGACTTTGAGGCCTTAACAGAACAATGTATGGGCAGAATTGAATTTTTAAAGATGTCAACTTGTTCTTTACATCTCATTTGTCCATTCCCCACAGAGATTGGAGGAATGTTAATCTACCATTTCTCCATTGATCCCACTTTCCTGTTCTCCTGATCTTTCCCTTATTCTCATTTCTATATGCTCAGCATTAAAATCTTGACATCTTCCTTGCAATGTTACTTTAGAGAAACATACTAAATATAGTATTAGTCTAACATGCAGCAATGACAGTTTTCATAACCTGACCTCTACCCATTGTCTATTGCTCCAATCTCATTTCCCTTTATTTGTCCTTTATTCTGGCAGCAAAAGTTCAGCGCTGGTAGCCATGCTTTTTCATGTTAACATGACTTTGCAAAGACTATTTACTCTGCCTAGCTACTTTCCTTCTCAACATCTGACTGTATTTAAAGAACGTCAATTTCTCAAAGAAAAATTAGGTCTCCTCCTTCCCGTAAATCTTTCTCTGTTCTCAACCCTAGAGGTTTACCTTTCTCCTGCTTGGATTTCAGTGCATGAAAACACTTTGGGGTTTTATTCCTCTCTACCCCTAACACCTAGCATTGGGCCTGTTCTGCTGTAAATTCCCAATAATGGCTACAGACTGTCATTCAATTATATTACTATTTTTTTCCTTTGAAAATGGCATAGAAACGCTAATAGACCAATTTCAGAGCTAAGGAAAGTTATAGTTTATGCTTAATATTACCTTACAATCTTAAGTTCAAAGTTTTTTCCACCATACTACTACTGATAAAGTTCTTCTTAAAGAGGTAACTTCTAAAAGATAGGAGGAGAACAATGGAATTACTAGGAAACTGTATTTCTTACTTATTTAGTAAGTTTAGTAGGTTTTTACATTGGAAATCTTGCCAGAAAGCAAGTTGTTATCAGGTGGGGTTTTTCTGTTGTTTTTTAAGAGAGAGGGACAGGGGGCTGGAGTGGTGGCTCAGTGGTTTCAGCGCTTGCCTGGCAAGCACGAGGACCTGGGTTCAAACCCCAGCACCACATACACAACTGAATGTTGGAGCAACTAAGGCCATGTGAAAAACTAAATAAAGTTGTTTCTCTCTTTCTCTGTCTCTCTCACTGTCCCTCTCGCTTTAAAAAACAGAGAGAGGGACAGTAAGAGAGAAAGAGAGAATCAATTTTTTAATTTATTTTGCCATCTGGCTTTCATTTCTCCAACATTTAGTTGTGTACGTGGAGCTGGGGTTCAAACTCAGGTCCATATGCATGTCAGGCAAGCACTTTAACTGCTGAGCCACCACTCCAGCCCTCAGGTAGTTATTTTAAATTATTCATATTTGATGACAAATTTTAGTGTAGTTGATATATGGATGCATTCCCCATACTTATCCTGATACTGTAAACTCAGTTTTCTAAGATCTTTGCCTTTTTCACATGATCCTCTAAAGAGGGAGCTCCAGAGAATATAAAGTCACTTTTTCTTTGAAATGTACGTGAATGTGTGTAAATGAAATACACACATCTTCTTTAGTGATTCATCAAGCATGTCAGCAAAAATAGAACCAAAATTTGATATAAATTTAGTAATTTGACTGAAGCCAACATTTACCAAACATACCCCTCTACAGAACATGTCACAGTGCAATACCTGGTAAAAATCCTATTGATACTTTTAAGAAAACAATTTGTTAAACACTACTAGGGTGAGGGGGAGTCTGTAACTTTAAATATGGATAAAAAGTTATGGATCACTGATTAGTCATAATAAAATGTTTCTACCAAATTATTACTGAAGAGACTGATTCTGAAATGCTTACATGAAATATAATCAGGCTCTGTCTCAGGTAAGGTGAGACATTCCTGACTCTCTCAAAAAATCCCTTTGCTCCATTATCCAAATATAGAGATCCTAACAGGAATCCTGAAAATTGAATTGGTCTAGATTGAATGATGTTGTATCCAAAGAAGATCTCTGAGGGCATGAATCTGAAAGAGGCGAGGGGTGGGTACATGAGGAGGGAACACACTGAACCCCTAAATCAAGCTCCTGAGTGGTAGAGAGCTAAGTGGTAGCAAAGATCATGATGACGGATAAGACTAATACTACTCAATACCATGCTGTATTGACTTGATGGAAATCAATTAACTGCACTGATGAGTATACAGTTAGTCACTCTGGCATCTCAATGAAAGCAGTGACCACTTATGTCCTATTGATAGCTGTGATGCATAGAGTTTGGTGTACTATGCATTATTGTAAAAGCATAGTTGGAAATGCAGTGACTGGATAAACACATTTATTGTGGAAGTTTTTTCCTCTACTGGCTTCAAATATAGGGCAACTGAAATTTAAGTCCTTGAGAGAGGAAAACAAATACATACAGAGCTTTTCAAGTAATCACAAACCCCAAATCAATGAAGCTATCATACGTACTGGGGTATGCTTAGGAAGTACTCAGAGGTAAAAGATAATCTATTTTTATGTAAAATGAAAATATAGTCCAATCAAATAAAAGTGACCTGACCTGATCCTCTTCATTTTTGTTAATACTTCATCTGTTCCTCTAATCATTGCCTTGCAAAACCTCCAGAACTCCTGGAAATGACCAGAAGAGGCAGGCAGGCAGGCTTTTATTTCATTTGCTTGATCAAACACATAATTTTGCTTCTTTACAATAAAAATCCATTCCATTTAAGAGAATTTTGAACAAACCCATAAAGTAATATTATATTTTTAGACTCTTAATTTATATTTCTTCACCTAAATGTTCTGTAATAAAAACAAATTTGTCAAATGGTAGGTAAATGTATTATCTAAGAAATGGCTTTCACAGATAGTATAAGGAACTCAACTTGTGCTGGTTTTCAAAGATGATGCTTGCTTACTATAGCACCCCAAAAAAGCAGCTGAATAGGAAGTAAAGTTAGGTAGGTTTGATTCAAGTCCTTTATAAATACTCATATTATAAAAATGATTCTGTCAGAATGCTTTGGTCTGAGATTTTAAAACTAACAAACAAAGTACAACATGAGGATTTTAAGTACAGAGTGTCATAATTTTAAATAGGGTGGTGAGAGAATACCATATTGGACAGGTGATTTTTGAACATAGGCTGGAGGGAGGGGTAGGATGGAACCATGTTGAATCTGGGGGAAGAGAATTTCAGGCACTTAAAACAGCCTTCAGTAGGTGGTTAAGGCAGAAGTATGGCTCAGGAATTCAGGAATGTCAGAGACCAATGCAGCTGGAACAGAATGAGCAAAAAGGAGAGTAATTCAAGATGAGACCAGAGGGAGAGTGAAGGGGTAAGGGCATATCTGTCCTTGTAATTCACATAAGGACTCTGGAATGACAATTAAGGATTTGAAATTGAGAAGAAAACAGTTGTTAAAAGCATCAACTGGATGCTGTGCATAAAACAGAGCATAGGAAACAGAATAGAGAAAAGGTATGAGTTAGGCTACTGAAGCAGTCAGAGGAGACATGATGGTGGCTCCAAACAGGGCAGCTAGCTATAATGATGACAAGTGGCTACATTCTGAATGATAAATTTTAAGATAGCATCAAAGGGGTTTCCTGAGATATTAAGTAAAAGGTGTAAGAAAAAGAAAATTGTAAAGGATAATTCCAATATTTCTGGCCTGAGAAACTGGAATTATTTATTTACATGGTGGATTTTTATATCTCTGGTTGGCTGATTAGTATTATGCTCAATTAGGGAGGCTGAAATTTGGTGAAAATTGATACAGCCTCTTTTCCGCTAACTTTGTAGCAACTCAGAAAATCTGATTCCAGAATTTTCTTTCTGCAGTTTTTTAATCTTTTGAGTAAATTTAATCCAAAGACCCAAAGCCAGTACATAACAACTAGAAACATGACCTGCTGGCATTCTGATGTGATACATGTAGCTGTAGTGTCAGTTTGGATGTTTACCAGAATCCATCTGCATGAGCACTGGGCTGAAAACATTACTCAGGAATGGCTAGCACAGCATCTTGGCTCTCATTGGTGTCCAGAGGCAGATAATTCTAAGAGCCAAACATGGGTTTTGGAATGAGGCCCAATGAGTTTGCATTCCAATTCTGGCCATTGTGAAATTAACTTTGAGCTCACTTCTGTAAAATGGGAAATATAGTATTACTTGCTGAGTGTTTAGTAATTAGTATTCAATGGTATAAACCTATAGTTCCAATAATGACTGGTGCTCATCATCTCCTCACCCTTCTCCTAACTTCTGAGCACAGTTGATATGCGAGTATTGGTAGTCTTGTGTTCTGTACTGTTTTAATGTCTACAACAAAGCCCGTTAAAGTTTACATTCCTTAATATTTTACCTGAACTGTCCTCTCTAAAGTATCATTTGCTGGCTACAGAAATTCTTCCTGTCCAGATTTTGTCAAAATCTCATTTCTTAAAAAAGGATTTCTTTTGTTTCTGAAGATTCTTATTTCTAATTTCACTGCTCTTGTGATTTTTGTAGTTGTTTTAATCTGGTTTGTGACTTATAGCAAGAACTTACTAGATATAATCTATTATTAAATGGCAGTGATATTATTATTATAAGACAATTACAAGTCATGTATGAGCAATGGAAATGAAAGTTTACCATGTGACTCTCTCCAAAAGTTTATGGATGCCCATGATTGAATAAGACTTACTTTTCACAAGTGAAAGAAGCCTAAATATTTAATGGTTCTAGAGCAAAATTGTAATCATAAGTAAGTGGAAGACTGCTCCTTACTTAGCTATCCATTCCCCATCAGTGTGTTTTGTCTTCAATTGGAAATGCCCCTGTTTCCTATCTCAGGACTAAGCTGATCCAGCCTTGGGTATGCTGCTCAGTGATTGGTGATCATTTCATATACCCCTTCTGATGTAGATCTAAGCAAAGTTCAGGTGAATGAAATGAAAATGACAGGAATTAGGTAAAGAATATGGGAGAAGAAATTGAGTGTGGTAATAGGATTGAGGTTCTGTGTAAAAGCAGGAGTTGAAAGATATACTTAAGAAAAACCTCAATTCAGATCTTGCATTTTATTCTTGTTTAAAGTGTCAATTTGTTGGTTGGAGATGGAAATACTTATGCTATGTGAAGTATCCCAATCTCAGAGACTCAAGGGCTGAATGGTATCTCTCATCTGTGGAAGCTAGAATACATGGGGAAGCAGTAGGTTAGACGACTAAGCTAATAATAACTTCAAATTGTATGATTCTCAATGCAACAGGGAGATGACTCCCTATGATACTTGGAGGCATAGGGAGGGGGACATTGGGAGGGTATAGGAAGAACTTCTAGGAGACTGGAGAATAGGAATATGGGGGAATCATTTCAGAATGAGATCTCTGTCCTCCACAAGGTATTCATTTAACTCAGGAATTCTGGGGGAAACAGCAACAGGGGGAACTCATGCTGAGCATCCATGATATGGCATTAGCCCTGGATAACTAAGCACATATACATTGGTTCTTGAATGTTTGATAATGTTTCCCCCTCAATTGTATCTCTATATCTATCTAATAAATAAAAAAGTGTCAGTTTGTTAAGAAAAGTATTTTCTTATATTTTGGTAGCCTCATTCTCAATGAAACACACTAAACAAATTTTAAATTAAAAGTTAGTTTGAAAAGCACTAATTGATATAGTTTTTGACTAAACTCTTTGTCCTTAAAGAGAAAAAAAGTATTGTTATTAAAATGTTTATTTCACAATTTGTATAATTTTTAGCAACTCTTAACTGTGTATTAACATACAGCTTCCTTGGATTTTCTCAAGTAACTCTTTGATGTGTTTTTTTTTAGATACTTAACACATCAAGTTCTGATATGTGTTAAATCTGGATATGCAGTAGTGAACGCTTTTCAGAGAAAGAAAGCTAATTCGTCAACTTTAAAAGGAGAATGAAGATGTTCAATTCAGTTTAATGACCAAATGTGTTCATCTTCTCTCCCCTCTTTCATTGATATGGTTCTGAGTGGAGGCTTGGACAATTCCTTCTTTCAGTCTGTTAACAATTCTTTTGTCTAACTTGGAATTTCACTTCTGGTTTCCTTACTGCTAAGACATGGTTGTTACCATATGCCTTGCAGAGATGCTATAAAAGTCTTCTATAATTATTATTTAAGCATTTAGAAAACATGCCAGCTACTTGTTCTGTAAGATTCAAGTAAAATGATAAGTGCTTTGAATTATGTAAACTCTACCCTAAAATAGAGATTCTTAAATACTTATCTGAGACATTATGTTTGGGCAGTGGTGACTCAGACAATACTAAGGGAAATTTGATATGTGATTTCAATTAGTAGAATAATTTAAATAGAATGTGATCTATGTATGTAATTAGTTAGGTAGGCACATTTCTCAAAATCTAAACGCATCTTTGTTTGCATAATCAGAAGCAAGACAATCAATAAGGCATTCTGTGTTAATCACCCCCGGACAATGGGGAAGAAGCCAACAGACATTAATACTTCTGTGATTTAGGGTAAACTGATTAGAAATTTATGTAAGAGTACCTGAAGTACATGAAATTTCAGCAGCTAGCCCATCTATTGTTTAGGTAATTCTGTCCTCTTTTATGATCATTTAAGTGCATGCTTTCTACATAGTTCTCTTTAAAGCCTGAAAGTGGAAGAATTTCCTAATAATAAAATACACCTTTCTTCCCTAAAGGAAACAGTGGCTTTATCTAAATGCTCAAGGGAGAACTGTGCAGATGTTTTCCTATTGCATATTAAACTAAAGGACAATGGACCTACTATCAGTATCATCATATTTTCTTGGTCATATTAATTATGTTTTCCTCAACTTTTGGGCTCACTTTGGTATCATTTTTCTCAGTTATTTTTAGAAAAATAAATAAAAATTAAAAATGGTGCCATTTAACTTAAGAAGGATATCATCCTTGAACTTACTAGTAGTTTATCTTAATGTGGTCCGTGAAGATTTCACATACAAAAATATTATGTCAATGGCCTGCTAACAACATTTCTCATGCAGCAAAGTAATCAAGAACTACCTTACCCTCATTCTCTAAAACGTGAGCACAACTAGGGAGTATGAATCCCACTTTCGGCATAGACAATGTATTTAGATTGTGGCCAAATAAATTAATAATTCTTTCTTTAGTTTTCTCTTTATTATACAATTAGAAAGCCACTTAACTGATGAGCTTCACTTAAAGATAAACCAAAAAAAAAAACTGGGCTTGGGAAATTCTAGTGTCCAAGTATTCTGATTTTCCAGGATATCATTTCTCCCAGTTCTGAATGATCAACCAATTGGTAGCTTTAATAATGCCCATATTCTGCATGGCACATCTAGAATGAGCACACAAAATAAAACAAAATAAAAAGAAACCCAAATCTATCTTCTTCTGTCCCTGCAAAGTATGTATGACTGAGATGTCCCTTAACAAGAGCTTTGCCTATATGAGCTTTATAGATTGAGATTCATGTGAGGTTTCATTTGAAGAAGTAATCTGCTGCTTCACAGATTTTGAGATCTACAGTACTAACCTATTGAGATTACTTAAGCTATTTGATGTTCTACTAGAATCCAAAGCCCAGAACTAGCAAACTTGTTGCCAAGTAACAGGTCAGAAAATGAAGGGGGTCAGAACCTCATATAGGAAATACGTGTGCTAGAGTATGTACGTATAAAATCTCAGTGTAGGAGAAAGTTCTAAACCTAGGCAGAGAAATACAGTGCTTGTATTTGGAGCACCATGAAATGAAATTACTTTTTTTCCTTTATACTCAGGTTGGATGGTCCCTGAGAGCAGATTTCCTGAGACAAGGAGCAAAGAGTGACAAGTTAAGTTGGTGGAGGCAGAATGGATGAGACTGTGCTCTTAATTAAACACGTTTTACTCAGTTGCTGTGCCATTTTGTTAAACATTTAAACTTAATTTTTTGATATAGGATATGGTTTAGATTAGTGTTTCTTAAACTGTTGTGTGCACTGGAATCAGCTGGAGGACTTGTTAAAATGCAGACTGCTGGGTCTGACCTCCAGAGCTTTCAATTCAAAGCCTGGAGTCTGGATTAGGGCCCAGGACTTTGTATTTAGAAGAGATTACCAGTTATGCCTCTGCTTCTGTTCTGGCATCCCACTTTCAGAATGCATCATTGATTTAGAAATTGCTATAATTTACTTTTTAATTAAACAACACTAGACTGAAACTATTTTTCTTTTTTTTTTCCTTACTTGGATGACTTTTCCTGCCTTGATTCCTCTTAATCTGTCTCTTTTCTACAGGAATTTTTCTCACAAGGATATGATAAGTTTGCACTGAGGTGATCAAAATTAGCAAAGGGAGACATTTGCTAGTCATGAACACAACTAGGAACTCATACATAAATCAGCAAGGCCAATGGGCCATTGTTTCTGTGCTATATTGGTTTAAATAATGGAACCAACCCTGCTTTTAGGACCAGCCAATGTTTGGTAATAAATATCTACAGATAGCTAGCTCCTGTTCAGAGTTGTAGAAAGCTGGAAAAAGTGTTTCTCTCATGCTTACAACAATAAAAACTTGCCAGATTAATCTCAGATTCATGACTTTTTTCTCCTCAAACCCAACACAGAGTTGAGGTCACAGAGAAACCAACTGCATAGAAAAGTAAAAAGAAAGGACAGGGAAAAGAAATGTGGGCATGAGCTTACAAGGGATAGATGTAATCAGATAATAATAACAAAGTTCAGCTTTAAGAGTCCATAAAATTTCATGGACTAGAGCAAAATTCCTTGGGAATAGAGAAATGGTAGAGTCTGCTCTGTAATGTTGGTATCCTTTACATGAATTCCACGAAGTTTTCATAGGAAGAGACCATAATAATTCCTAGGAAGTGTCATGGTGGTTGAAATCTGAGGGAGAATTGGGTACATGCCTATAATTCCAGCTACTGAGGAGACCGAGAATCTCAAGTTCAATGCCAGTCTCCACAGTTTATTAACACCCTGTCTCAAAATAATAATACCAAGAAAAAAGGTGGGACTGTGAGTGGTAGAATCCTCATGGATTTTACACCAGTATTGCAAACAAACAAAAAAAAAATTTGAGGGAGAAATTGAACAGCAGTTTTGCAAGAAAGTTAAGAAACTTCTCCCATATTCTTCTTACCTATGTCTCAAAAAAAATATGTGGAGGGTAGCAAAGAGGTCAATAAGCCCTTCTCTGATGGAAGTCATTTATAAAACTTTCATACTAACTCTACGTGTAACAGTGATAAAATGAACCTTTCCCCCCCTAAGATTAGGAAAAAGACGAATATTTCCTCTTTAACTACTTCTACTTAATGCCATACTGGATGTCTGAGCCAACACAGAAAACAAAATAGAAATAAAAATAGAAAACAAACTGTGAGGATGAAGGGTAATAATGAGAACACTGCTGTTTTGCAGAAGAAATTACTAGATAGAAAATCCTGAAGAATCTGCTGGAAGTAATAAATGAGTATAGCAAGGTTATATACTACAGTATTTAATAAAAAAAAGTCAGTTGTATTTCTCCCTACTAGCAACAAGCAACTAGAACTCAAAATTTTAAATTATACTATTTTCATTAGCACCCCTGAAAGAGGAATACTTCAATTTAATCAATAAACTATACATGCATAGTCACCTTATTTGAACACACATATATAACAATTAAATGGGGAAAGAATAGATTTTTCAATAAATCTTCTCAAAAAAATGGCTATCTCAATGGAAGAGGAAAGGGAGGAGAACAAAGGAATGGTGGGGAGGAGAATCTTAACTCTCACCTTGTACAAAAATTAACTTGAAATAGATCACAAACCTAAATATAACATCTAAAACTACAACACTTCCAGGAAAAAAGGATAATAACTGTTTGACTTTGTTTAGGCCAAGTTTTGGCTATGACACCAAAAGGATGATCCATAAAATACTGATAAACTGGATTATAGTAAAATTAAAAACTTAGGCTCTATGAAAGATAACTTTTCAGAGAAAGACAGATTGCACTCTGAGAAGAGAATTTGCAAATTGTATTTCTGAAAAAGAACTTATATGTAGAAAATCTAAAGAATTCTAAAATATACAACAATAAGAAACATTAAAAATGGGCAAAATACATGAACACACTCTTCTCCAACAAGACTGCAAATAGGAATAGATCTTTGGGGTTAATCATCAGAGAAATGGGAACTAAAACCATACCAAGATGCTAATGCATAGTTTTGAGTTCATCTTAAAATGCTGGAAAACAAATAAATCAATTGTATTAGTAAGCAAAAATCTTTCTACCAAGAAAAGTTCAATCTCTTCTGACTTCACTGACACAGTCCAGCAAGCATTTTAAAAAAGAATTGTCTATGGAAGAAATTATGCTTAGTAAAATCAGCTTAACCCAGAGATCCAAGGGTTGAATGTCTCCACTCATCTCTGGAGGTTGGAACTAGACCCTGGCCATTCAGAAAGGTGGTCTATTATCATGTATTAAATCCAGATAAGGTATAATGTTATACAGCCTAATACTTTTTTAGAGGTATGGGTTAGAGAAGAGAGGGATATGGGTGGAAAATTGTGGGGGTGCACTCCTGGGGGGAAATCTAGTATCCAGAAACTATACATTTTATATTATATTGTTAAAAATTTGTATGGTTGTTCAAAAATTAAAATTAAAATTAAAAAAAAGAATTATATAACACTCCATGAATTCATTCAGAAAAAAAGAACATAAACCCTTACCAATTCATCCAATATAGAATACTGGTATACCAAAGCCCTACAAATATCACAATCAAAGAAAATGACTATCCTAATGAATATAGACAGAAAAAAATCCTCAACAAAATGTTAGTAAACTAAATGGAATAATGATATAAAAAAGGTTGTCACAACGATCAAGTAGGAATTCCCAAGAATGTAAGATGTTTAACATCAGATCAATTAGATAATATAGCATATTAATAGAATGAAAAGTGTCTATCTTCTCAATAGATAACGAAAAAGCATTTGACAAAATTAAACACCTGTCAATGACTTAAAAAGATAACATAAATGAACAAACAAAAAATAAAAGCCATTCCACGAAATGTGGAAGAGAACTTTTTTAACCTAATAAAGAAGTTATGAAAAACTAATAACAAGTGTTACACTCAATGATTAAAGATTGAGTGCCTTCCACATAAGATCAAGGAAGAGGCAATTATATGCATCAAAACACTTTTTTCAAATTGTACAGGAGGACTTAGTGTGTATAAAAATATAAATAAAAAGGAAATAAAAGGCATCCATTAGAAAATAAAAAGTTTGAAGTTATTTATTGGCAGATAATATGACCTTTTATGGAGAAAATTCTAAGGAATCCATCCAAACAATTAGAACTAAAAAAAAAAAACTACAATGAGTTAGCAGGAGATAGACAAAATTAATTCTAAATCCCCAGTAATGTAAAACAACTAAAGGTGAGTATATTTCAAAAAGTGAACAATCTAAAAATAAGACAAGCTAATGTAAATATGAACAAAAATTAATACTATCCAAATAATACATATCAATTGGCTGTTCACAGGCAATAACTGCAATAAATTGATCTTGACCTAAACTTCACACTTTGTACAAAATTTACTTAAATCAGATACTAAAATTTAAACATAAAATTATAAAGCTTTCAGAAAAATGGAGAAAATTTTTAAATCAAGGTCTAGGCAAAGAGTTGTAGACTGCAGTGAAAGATCAATTCATAAAATGAAAATATTAATAAAATGGGCCTCATCAAAATAGAAAATGTGTTCTGTGGAAAGGTCATATGAAGAGAATGAGAATACAAACTACAGAATGAAAGAATTTTTTTTTTATAAATCACGTATTCTAAAAAAGGACCAATATCTGGAATATAAAAAGAACAATCAAAATATAACAGTGAAAACCAAGCAATCCATTTAAAAATGAGAAGACATCTCACCAAAGAGGATATAGGATTGAGAACTAATTCATAAAACAATGTTCAAAATCATTAGCCATTCGGGAAATGTTAACTGAAACCATAAAGAGATATTGCAGAATACCTACCAGAATGTCCAAAGAATAAAATTGTGTCAATACCAACTGCCAGAGAGGATGCAGGGAAACTCAATATTTCGCATTGCTGATGAGAAAGCAAATTGTTAGAGCCATTCTGGAAGACAGTTTGGCAATTTTCAAATGTAGCTAAACGCACAGTAACCATATGAACTAGCAATTGAACTCCTGAGATTAATCCAGAGAAATAAAGCATGTTTACTTAAAAAATGTGTAATAACCCAAAACTGGAGAGCTAATGGGTAAAGGCTTAAATATCCATAACATGGGATACTACTCAGCCATAACATAGAATACTACTCAATAATAATGAAGGAATAAAACAATTAACCAATATAGCAAATAAAACGAAAATCTAAAGAATTATGGTAACACAAATCAAAATGAAAGAAAGTTGCTTACTTTTAACCACATTTATCCATAATTTTATGGGTAGTCTTAGCTCTGTTTGGAATATACATATATATATATATACATATATATGTAAATATATATATATATAATGATACAAGAACTAGATAAAAGAAAACAATCATCTTACACATTCTTATCTCAAAATCATTATAATATTTCCACAATTAACTATTCATTAAAATGTTTTATGAAGAAATAATTTGTTCTTGGATTAACATTTGGTTTAGCAAACAAGTAAATCATAGGATTACTCATGGAGATATTCCTTTTCTATAAAATTTTCAAACATTTCAGTATATTAATCATACTAACAAATAATGAGATGGATCACTTACCTTTCTTTTATGAGTGTGGTGTGGTAGAATGAGAGCATCTTTGATTGAAACACTGCCATTATCACTCACTAGCTCTGTACAGTCTCTTTCTAATCTTTCATGTCCTCAGTCATAAAATATAAATAATATACTTACCTTGCAGCTATGATACAAAAAAGAAGTAATATAACACCTGCCATGTACCTTATTCATATTATTATTTATATTATTCATGCTGTCAGCAGTAATTATTATTTTAAGATTTTGTTTGGGTTTCCCTTGCCACGATTTGATATATGGACACAATACTTAACTGTAATTGTCCATAATATAATTATTATCCTTGTAAATCTCAGAAATAAAAGTTTGTAAATTAAAATATGTGCTTCATGCACTTAAAATCAGATAATTAGATTTATTTTTACCATTTCAGGAAGCTTATAATTGGCTTCACAAATGTTGATATTTTTATATTGATTAAATATTGGATTGAAAGTGCAACTGTGAATGTTAGGAGATAAATGGCTTATTTCCTATCCTGTTTGCCTTTCCTTCCACCTACCCAAGAGATTGGTCTAGTTTCAGTCTGTTAGTGCAGCTGTTCAGCTGGCAGAGTCCCTCAGTGTACAGATGGGCAACTGGAACCCAATCTAGGCATCAGTTAAATTGTCACAAGTACTGGCTTTGTTTTTGCAGCCAAATTCCCGAACAGCTCTATTCACACCTCTCCCTCATTTTCATCTGTCTTGGTCATTGCACTTACTACAAAACCCTTGTTTCATCATCTTTTAACCTCCTGTCCAGTTGCCTTCTGTTTGTACTCCATCATCATTTCATAATCTTATGCTATTGCCATAACTTTCAGCCAAACTTGGAGTTTCCACTGGCTTGGAAAAGTCTCTGGGATTCTCTTAACTCTTTCCACGGGAGATGCTCTCACTTTACTATATACTCTTAGATACTACCAGAGCAGTGAAATCAAACTATCAATACTTAGAGTTGATGAACCATACTGAGGTACATTGCTCTAGATTAGACATGTAAGTTACATTGCCCTAAATTAAATGTATGCATAGGTTGGTGTGGCCCAAAATTTGTGTCCCTAAATTTTGAACCAAAACATTTCTCTTATAGTCATAATCCTTGTACTCAGTAATTGACAATGCTATCCTCTCTCTTATTCCACTCTGTAGGGAAAAGGAGGTAAGATACTTAAATAAAAGAATATTTGATGGCCAATAAACTGGTCTATCCAAATGAGGTGATTGTAATGTATTAAGGCATTCCAAACCTCTGTAATGAGAAAAAAAAAAAGGATCTGGAAAGAAGGATCAAATACAAGGGACGTTAATACATATTCACTGGTTTCACAGATTCATGATGTGTGTGTGTATTCCTCTCACTACACAAGGAGGGAGTCATGACTTCTGAGATCAAATTTATTCAAAATCAAACTGTTAAACTGAAGGCATTACAGCAACCACTGATGTAACTCATGAAAAAGACCTTGGGGAAATTCATTGATTGGCAGGAAATAAGAACTTTCACTATGTTGATAAATAAAAGCCTAATATTAGAAAATCATGGGATGCTTGAAATATGCACTGAATTAGAATAAGCACTTTTAGGAATAACATCGGCTTCCTACACTAGATACCCATTTAACACATGGGTTCTTCTGGGGGAAAACTGCAATAGATGAAACCCATAGTAGCTTATCTATGCGTTAGCATTACCCCGGGTTAACAAAGTTTATACACATTGATTGCTACTGTTTTGACAATATTTCCCCCTCATCTGTATCCCATATCGCTATATACTTCTAATAAATGTGAAAAAAAAGAATAAGCACTTTTATTACTTTTAAGAATCTAGGAAATACTATATTCTTTAGGCTATGGTGAATTTAAAATCTTACAAAAAAGTGTTAACTTCATGACTTTGGGGAGATTTTATGCTACTTCCTTTTGACTGTCATTAATGTAAACTTAAAATAAAAAAATAGCATCTTTTCCAAGACTTTGACAAACTAGTGAAGACTTTCTTAGCAATTATTCTTCCTAAAGCTTCTTATTAAAACTCACACTTCTGAAATTTTAGAGGAGTCTAAGCTCAGTATCTCATTCCTATTTTGAATAATTGTGCTGAAGATCTTGAATGCATGTAAAATACTATCTGTGGCTTAAGAATCTGAGCTGCATGTAAACACTTAGTTTCTGCAAAATAAATTCAGTTCACCTAAAAACTTCCAGACATCTATAACCACAATACATAAAATTATTCTCTCATATAAACTTCCAAAATACACATTTTGGATGAAAAGCTAAGTTAAAATGAACAACATGCATTTGTAACATTACAGAAAAGGTAGCAATCTTATGTTCAGATAACATGTAAGAATATCACGCTGAGTTCAATATTCTAGTCTTTCTTGACATAATTACTTTTGAGAACAGACTAACAAAATAAAATTTGTTTCCTATCATATTCTTTGATGGAAGTTCCAGCAGTAAGTGACTGACAAGAGAAGTCATCAGAGAGCATTATAGTCATGTTTGATATTGATGGACTCCTTGTCATGTGAAAGACTTACTGATTCTGAACTGCTCTAGCAAATAGAATTAAGATCAAAAAATACCAGAAGACATATTTGGACAGTAGTCAGTATTGAAATGATCCACTTTATGAAATAAAGCAATTCCACATTATGAAACAGGAATTTCATATTATGAAATAAGCATACCCAATTTTGGGAAATTAGACAGCTTTCTGGATTGCAAATACACTTCCTTCCAAAGGTACAATAGAACAGCTTGCTCTTCTTACTTACTATGAAATTATCCTCATAAGTCATGCTTATTCTTCCAACCTGATCATTGTTGTTAATAGATTCCAATGCATGTTGGGTACAACTCGGACTACTCCCTGGGATCAATTATGCTAATATATTTACTCCTCAAGATTACCAGCATCCAGTTACGTTTCAGAACACTAATTCCTTCTTAGTTTTGAATCCACTAGAATGACTAAAAACTCTTGTGTTTTACTAACTCTCAAAGCTAAGTTATTGAATGTTTATGATTTGCCAGGTACCAGGCTCAGTGGTTTGACAAAGAGGATGAATACTATCCTCTTAGACTTGTAAGAGGGGGTTCAGTGACTTCTGATGTCCTAGAATATACAAATTACAAAATGAGTTATTAGTTATGATAATTATCTAGGAAAATATTTAAATTGAATTACTTTACTTGTAAGTATTTTTGTAGATTTCTACTGAATGGATGCGTAAATTCTAAGTATGCCTAAATTCTGGTACACTATAGAATTCCCCTAAGTAAAAGTGAATGAATGAATGTCACAGATAAAGTGTACTAGTAGCTTTAAAGAATACCAGAGATATAACTATTTAACTGTGTAAAGACAGCATAACCCTTGTTAGAGGTAGATACCCTCTGTACAACCACCTCATCAGAATAATAGTCTTGATTAATTCTTGGGAAAAGCTAAATCTTTTCTTCATGGAGGAGTGAGTCTTTTTCTGCCTGTGTCCATCTTTGGGTATTTGGAGAAGTACTTGACAATCCTACGTATATTCCTAGTGGTCTGATGCAGTGAGGTAAGAGCGGTAATTCTACTCAGTTAGGTTTTAAGAACATTTTGTAATGGTATCATTCACTCCTATCCTTCTTTTAAATTTATGGCCAATGAAAATCATTATAGCACATTACTGAACTTGTTCATATTGCCAGGTTGAATCAAAACCAATGCTAAGTGTTGCTGTGTTCTGAAAGTTCCTCTTGAGGCCAAATTTTAGAAATGTTTAAGCCTTACCCCTATCAATCGAATATTTAGTTCTTAATATATTACAATGTATGCATTTTACCCCTATTTATTTCAATCTGCATATATTTGGTCCTGAGACTATTAAGCACACCATGGACATATAAATGTATGTGTGATGGCATTTAAAGTCTTCATTGTACCAAATGAAGAACTTGAGACTCAGAGAGTTGGTGGTTTCTATTTCTCAGTTTTAAAATTATATTATTTTCTAAAACATTCATTCTTTCACAAACACACTCCCAACAGTGTATATATTCCAAATGAAATAACCATCACAACAGAGAGTGAATCCTGTTCTGAGTTCATGTGGACTTTTATTTTCGGAAGACCTGAAGTTATTCCACAACATGCTCTCATTGCTTTCATCGCAGGATGTGTGCACTGGGAGTAGTGGAGTTTAAAAATGTTATTTATCTCTGCACTTAACTGTTCAAAATTCAGATTTAGTATTTTATTTATAGGGAAATATCATGCATCATGAATTTACACCACCAGACATAGTGCTTCATCAAAATATGATACATGGACCAACAATGTCATCGCTACCTGAGAGCTTGTTAGACATTCAGAATAACAAGGCCCATTCAAGACCTTCACTATCACTGAGATCCAGTTAGAAGACAAAAGACACAACTCTCATTTTGACAGATAGAACTGGATATTAAGAATTAACTACAATGAAATGTTAAATGGATAATTTTAAAAATGCAAAATCAAAACACTAATTGTAAATGTAATACCTTTAAGAATCAGCTCCCACTGGTTAGAATTATTGAATCTCATGGACATAGAGAGCATCCATTAACTTGAAGTCCAGACCAATGGAACAGGGGTGCTGGTCTTTGAGTGCCAATGTCCACAAATTCAAAGGAGGATCCTCACTTACTTGGGAGCCAGGACCCTGAGGAGAGGCAACTGGGCAACTAATGTCAGCCTCTCAGCTCAGAAGCATCCTTGTGAATCTAATAGTCAGATCTCTGAGTGAGCACTCTTATAGACTGTGATATTTTCCTGTGATGGAATCGGACGAGGATGCAACAAGACTGACTCAACAAATTCTGGAAAATACAAAGTGGAATCCACTGCTGCTACAAGAACAACTGCTACCAGTATGAAATAGTAATGTTAAAATGTCATTCATAGGAACATGAAGCAGGTAGGAGTCCCAAAGGAAGCAAACAGGAAGGGGAAGATTGCTTCTTTTTGATTCATCCTTGCAATCTGTACCTCATACCACATTGGCAGAACCTCACAAACCAATTTAGTAAAACAGAAATGAAAATTTTAGCTCCCACTTCATCATTTAAAAGGGAGTATAAAAGAGTGAGTTCAGAGGTCTGAGCTAAAAGTTCAGCCAAAGAAGAATATGTTTTAATGGGATCCCTTTCTGAAGGCCCTATGATCCAAGATCCACAAGCACATTCAAATATGAGAATCTCTTGTTGAGTGGATATTCTAATTGCCAGAACACTTAGAATTGATAATGTTGAATTTGTTTTCTTCTCCAAAGATTATCAATTACTTTAACCTAATACTCTTTGTCTTAATTACATATTTTAAACAATGTTTATTTTCAGTAAGTGCTAGTCTTAATTTCTATCTTTAAAAAACAAAAAATCTTCTAGAAATTTATTCACATATAATATCATATAATATATTCATGGGAATCTTGTTGGTGTATGGAGATAGCCTGAAACCCTTCTCACAGAAAAAAACTGTTGATCTTGTGGTCTCTGAACACTTTAAGGATCCAGAATGCAATTCTCTAAGAATTTAATGGAAAAAATCTTGAAGCTTCTGTTATAAGAATGAGATATATTTATGAGATGGATATTTAAGTGATATTTTTTGCTTCATTACTGACTTTTATTATTTAGGTTAAGTCCCTTAACTTATAGTACTGCAAAACTGGAGATGTGGCTTATTACCTCTATACTTCACATGCTGTATAAAGATTGCTTGAGCTTTCAAGTTACGCAGATTTCTCAGGAGAAATAATAAATGCATAAAAATAAAGGACAGCTATAAAGAAATTGTATGTTTCTAAGCAAAAATTCCAGACTTAATAAATTCAAAATAGTTGCCCTTGAAAGGCATAATGTGTTGGTATTACTACGATTGCTCCCTGCGATTATATCTATGGTATCAGATTTAGTTTCAGAGGCAATTTTCTCTGAATGTTCTCAGTTGTAACACATCATCCTCTGGGATTTATTTTAGAAATGGACCATTCAATACTCTTATTAGCCCATTCAGCTATAAAGAGAGGAAACATCTCTAGCTTGATTTGTATAATCCATGGACTAAATTTGGGTCTGACATGCATGCAACAGACTGCCTCAACATCTGTTGAATAAGAAAATAAATGAAAAATGATTGAATAAAACAGGTGACCAATAAAATATAATTTTTATCTAAGATGTAATTATATAATTATAAACACAGCTAGAAATGGACATAAAAATTTTTCTCAATATTCAAGTTCAAAAATTATATTAAGCAATAGGATGATTATAAAATTGTAAGGAAAGAAAAATACTTACTTTGAAAGATAATTACTATTAGTTTTATTTTAAATAGTTTTATTATAAAAGATTGTGTGTACCCATTCATGTACATGCACACATATACACATTTCTGTAATTATAAGGACAATCATCACTAAACATCTTTTTTATATTTGTAAACATACTTCTCCTTAAACTGTGTTTATAAAATTGTTCAAAATACTGAGAAACCACTAAGATTTTCTAAATTCTCAATGGCTGCATTAGCTTTTTTAGAGTAAATTGCTCATACTTCTGTTATGCCAAAGTTGATTAGATAATCATTAACTGGGTTCCTGGTCTTAGAAAATGAGAATTCTACCCAGCCACAGTGTCTATTCAGCTACAGTGACCTGCAAAATGCCATGCCCTTCCAGGATGCAATAGTTCTAGAGATCTCTGCAGTTGCATGCTGAGCTACTCAAAGAGATGACATTTGGCTAGCTAAGAATACATGTCTGGGAATTATTCAGTTTGGAAGAAAGGTCTAGCATGGGATTGAAATACTTAACATTCTCCATGGAAAGCTCAGGTTCTGCTTGATCCTTATGGCAAAGACAAGCAGTTCAGAGGCTGGAAGCTCCAGAGATGCAGGTCCCTTCCTATTGTCTCTTGCCCACACAAGAATTATGTTGTGGTTTTAATGAAAGGTGTCTCCCAAAAATTTTGCAAAAAACTCAGAGGTGAAATGATTGAGTTTGGACAGCGTTAACCCAATCAGTGATTTAATCCTCTTAGAGGGATTAACTGGCAGCTGAAGGCAGGTAGCCTGTGGCTGGAGAAGGTGAATCACTGTTGGTGTGCCTCTGGAGTATATATTTTGTATCTGGAGTGGAGTCTCTCTCTGATTCATGATTTGATGCCTCGAGCTACTTCCCTCCACCACACTCTTCCACCATGGTGTTCAGCCTCATCGTGAGCCCCAAGGAATGGAACCTGCCACCCATAGAAACCTCTGAATCTGTGAGCCCCCAAATAAACTTTTCCTCCTATAAAATTGTTCTTGACAGGTCCTTGGGTAACAACAATAACAAGAAAAGCTGACTAAAATACCGGTATCATTCTGATACTAAGTGCTCCACCAGTGGTGCAAACATGGAGAGGAGAAACAATGCTAATGGAATCTGGGCATGCAGGAATTATTATGCAAAGACTCGTATGCGTTAGTGTTCAAGTGATAGAGAGATGCCCTGAGCCATTTGTCATCACACTCAGGATGAATTATTATGTGATGGAGCATTTCCCATTTTGATTATATATAATAGAGCAGTAAGAAATTTACAATAACTGTCATAACTGTTGTCTTCATTATCATCACCTTTCATAAAAGAAAAAAAGCAATCTACTCATGCTGGCCCTAGGCAACATTGTGACAAAAGCTTATTTTTCCCTCCCCTTTTCTCTTTCCTGAAATAATAAATTCAATGACATGAAATCATGTGAATGATGATAGAAAGGACTATTGAACAGTTACTGGTGCTAGGCATTCTATTTTAAGTGTATTGCATCTTTCATTCTTACCCAACCCTGAGTGACACACGCTTTTTCTCTACAGATGAGAAACTAAGACAAAGACAGGTTAAGCAACTTGCTCAAAGGCCCTTGGCCAAGCAGTGTGACTCCAAAGTCAATATGCACAAACAGTGGCATGTACAGCAAAGAACACTTACATAAATGTATTTGCATTTTATGAGATTTCTAGTTAAAAGAAATCTCCTAAGAAATAATGTAAGAGATTACATTCAGAAGAATTAACATGCTGAGTCTGAAATGAGTTGGGGACTGTTTTGATTAGGAAATACCTTCCTAACATTTCTATAGCAAAACTCTAGGGGAGCTAATCTTTTCTGCCTAATTTAGGGTCTGTCTAACTCTGTTATGGCAGGACAAAGAGGGAAGATGACAATGAATCAAATGAAAGGTAATCTCTTATAGCAATTCCATGATTCTTCTTCCACCTTCCAAAAAAGTTCATTGCTCTTTTTCCGAGTCCCTAGGGCATGTACCCTCATTCCATCCAGCATTCTTTGTGTTGTATTGAGGCCATTTATTTGATGCATCTTTCTCATGAGATAAGAGTTCCTGCAATGCCGGGACCACACCACTCTTCTTGGATACCTAGCCCCAAAAACACTAGTATAGGGGTGTCAGGTCCAATGATTAAATATTTATGATGCTGGTGTTTATTTTTAAAAGCATAATCATAATTTGCTTCTGGTTTGAAGTATCAAATTCTTTTGGCTTCACAAATGGACTAGAACTGAGAGGAGAATACTACTAGGTATACTGTGACAATCAAGATCCTTCTAGCTAAGGCTTCAGCAGATCACATGAATGACTGCGGCTGAAAAGGAAAACTGAAGATATTAGAAGAAGCAAATTGAAGTAAGTTATGGCCTGCTTCTTTTTCAATCACAAGTCTAACCTCAGTAGGTATCCCTCGAAGCTATTATTTTTGTTTGCTTTATTGTCTTTTTTGAGGAAGATTACTTATAAATCCCTTTAAATAGTGGACTTCAAATTCAATGCTTGGACTTCACACTTCTTTTAATCTAAAATTATTCAATATCTGGTACAAAATGGAGCATTAGCTTCTCCTATCTAAAGTACAACCAATTTGAAAATACAGGTTTTGTTCTCCTGATGATAGTCCATTATGCTGGTTTCTTTACCTATTGCATGTAAGTGTACATGCAAGACCATTTTACCCTTGTATTAAAATATGATCATTTGTGTAGCACCTATATGGCTGATAAGAGAAGTTAAAACTTATTACAACCTAACTCTATAGACTCTACCTTGAGTCCAGAACTATATGTGAAATATCTCACTTTACCATCAAAAGAATCCTTGTGAAGCAGGTTCCATTTTTTAATATAAACTTAATTTTAGCTGATAATTAAAAACATAAAAAGTATAGAATTTATAGGGTATTACCGCAATATCCTATGTCTTTCTGTATAGTTACAACCGTTCCATTCTCACAAGTGTCTAGCCTTTCTATGGTTGTTGATTATGAAGCATGGATTTAAATAGCAGTAGAAAATTTGCATTGAAAATATAAAATATAGTAGTATAATTGGGCTTAAAAATACATATTATTGCAAATCCCTATGGTATATATAAAAAGGAGGTGATATTCCCCATCACAATAGAATGCATTTTGAAATAGCACTATAATTGTGATATTGCTATGTCCATATGCATCTCTTCTCTAATTTATCTTGGAAGGGCTTCTCAGTTGAGTTAGCATTTTAAAATTTACCAGACTACCCATGAAAATATCTAGTAAACACTTTGAGCCTGCCAGCAGACATTAAGTCCACATCGAGTGGTTTGTCAAAACCATAGATCACATTTGCTTTCTCTCCACCTGCACAATAATAACCAGTAAACGTTGGCTAAATGGGATGCCAGACATGGCTGATGGATATCTAATTTGTAATCAAAGGAAATCTGTAGAAAGCACTCTGTGGACAATCACAAAATCCAGCTGGCCTTGGCAATATTTCCAGTAAGGATGCTTTTAGCTGCAAACTGACTCAAATAGTACAAGACATTCACTAAATGACATTACTGGGAGTTGGTTGACTGTGTCGCTTAGCAATAACGTTGAGTTCTCAGGTTTTTCCTTTCTCTCTGCTCTGCCAATAATCATGTTGGCTTTATCCTCTGGCTCATAGCTAAAGAAGTTCCCTGTACCATATCTTATCAAGAACTATATCAGGAGGTTAAAAATAAAAATTTCTTTTTGCTACTTTAGCTATCTTAACAAAGTAAACTATCCATGAAAGTCTTTTATTGTTGTTTTTCCTCACTTCAAATATTTGAACTAAATTCTCATTGGAAGAATAGGTTACTCTCCTTGGATGGGATGACTGCTGAAGGTAGGAGTGAGTTCTGTGCCCATCAGCTATAGCAATACTTCAGACAGAAAGATTCATGGTATCTAACTTTTGAGATTCCCTAGGTAGATGAAAAACATCCATACAGATATACTTCATTCCTCTATACTCCTTCAAAGCTACTTGATGTACACTTCCAATTTTTTGTTCTAATATAATTATTACGTTTAAAATATTTCAAGATATTTTCTAATTTACTTTGATAAATTACCTAATTTGATCCTTCAAAAGTCATGTAGTTAGGTAAAGTTACAGTTTTCTATTGTCACTGTAATAAATTACCATAAATATAGTGGCTCAAAAGAGATAAACAGTTATGGAAGTCAAAATTCTGATACAGATTTCAATGGACTAAAATCAAGGTGTCAGCAGGGCCTTTTATGCTTTTTTCTTTCTTTCTTCCTTTTTTTTTTTTTAATGAATGCCTCAGGTGGGGAACTGTGTCCTTATGTTCCCCAATTGCTAGAGGCTGCCTGCATTCAGAGGTCATGGGCTAACCTCCACTTTCAAATCCAGACAGGGTGGGATGAGTCACCACATTGCATAACTCTAATCTTGTTTCCATTATCACATGTCTTTCGTTTTCCACCTCCCTCTTCCATTTTAAGGATCCTTGTGAATATTGGACTCACCTGAAAAATTGGGATAATCTCCCCTCTAAGGTGTGTTGGTTGTCAATCCTGTTTCCCTCTGCAACCTTAATTCCATTTTTCTGTGTAGCAGAACATTTTCTCTGGTTTCAAAGATTAGGACAGAAACATTTTTTAGAGCACTATTCTGCATACCACATAGAGGTATTGTATTTCCTTTTTTGTAAATAAGAATCAGAGAGCTGAAACATTTGATGAAACAGGGTCAGACAATTAATGATTAACAGTGTTAGGCGTTTGACTGATTTGCTCAGACCTCAAACTCAGTGGATTATTCTAGAGAATTTGCTGTCATGTGGATATCTGAAGAATGCTTTATTTTCATTGTTTAATGTTACAAATTCACACCACATATAAATATGAAATAGCATGTTCTGGAGCTGTAGTGAGAAAATTGTCTTTTTGCTGGATAAATATTAATTTGACCAGAAGCTGCACTGAATGAATGTAAAATAATGAGTGATCATTTTTCACTATTGGATTCTCAGCTCAAAGTTCTCTCAGAGTGGCCCTCCTTGATCACCTGTCTATAGAGTAGAGTACCTTATCACCATGCTGATCCATTATCATACAAGCTACTATTTTCCTCATGCTACTATTAGCCACATAAAATTATTTTAATGTATTTGTTCAGTTGATAAACACTCCCCTCCTCTCATAGACACATAGGAATGCAATTAAGCTTCGTGGACATAGTGAATGTATCTCTCTGATTATTTCTTTATCATCACCACTGAGTTAGAAGCTAGTGTTTAGCAGAATATCAATAAAGAGTTATTTGATAAATTATTGCCAAAATTATTTATACATGACAAAGCCAGACTGGGGACAGGTGGGTAGAAGAGAGTCTTCAATCACTATTCCTACTTCACAGACAATGACGAATCAAGCATCATCTCTGTGTGACAAAATTTATCTGACCACTCCTTTGTGATTTGGTATACAGATAGTTTGTTTCCTTTCCTTTATTAAAAATAACACTGTGATGAACATCAAATCATAATATTATTTTTCTTTATCTTGACTCAGTTCTTAGACTGAACTCCCATTGTTTGTCAAATTAGTGGATCGCAAAGGTAGTTTATTTTATTTATTTGTGTTATTATTTCTGATATTAAACCTTTTTTCTTATGCTTTTTTTTAGAGTGATAAAAGGATAGAGGAAGAGAGAAAAGAGAATCAATTTTATTTATTTTTTCATCTAGGTTTTGTTTTTCTGGCACTTAATTGTATACATGGCCTTGGAGTTTGAACCAGGGTTCTCACGCATGCCAGGGAAGTGTAGTAACCACTGAGCGACCACTCTAGTCCCTTTTTTCTTATTCTTAGCTAAGTGGTTTTCTATTTTGTCAATTATTTACTCGTATTTTTTTAAAAGAGAGAGAATCAATTTTATTTTTATTTTTTCATTTGGCATTTGTTTCTCTGACACCTAGTTATGTATGTGGTGCTAGGGTTCGAACCTGGGTCCTTGCTCTTGCCAGGCAAGTGCTTCAAACACTGAGCCACCATTGATACAGCCCTCTGCTTGTGCTCTTAATTCAAGTTTTCTATTGAGCTTCTTATTTATCTTATTCTACTGAGTTTCTTACTTATCTCATTGATATAATAGAAATTCATGGTATTCTATATGCTAATTATTTTTTCTGCTATGTTTTTATAACATTGCAAATATTTTCTTATATGTTGCCTCTTTGTTGATTTTATATGTAGTGTTATTCATGGAACAGATGCCTTTAATGTTGATAAGGTAAAATCCACCAATATTACCCACTATATTTTGTTCTTTTGGGGTCTGAAGAAACCCTCCCCTATCCCAAAGTCACAAAGATATTCCCTTAAATATTCATTTTTCTAGTGCCATTATTGTCATATTTAGAACTTTAATGTTTTTAAGGGTTATATTTATACATCAATTTTATCTTTCTTCAGATCATGAAATTTATACTATCAGCTACATAGTCAATTTTTTCTGCACTAATTCATGAAGGTATTCCATACTTTTCTTACATTCTATTTAAATGGCCAGGTACATTTTTTCAGCAAATGTATTAATATAGTATTGCTTTAATCACTTCATCTTTATAACATCTAGAAAGGCAAATATCTTTATCTGTTCCTCTGCTTTTTATTTCCAAAATTATATCATCTTCATACAGACTTATTATTTTTATCTATCAACATTGCCTTTAATTTCTTTTCAATACTTTTATTAGTATATTAGAGTTATACATGATTGTGAAGTTTATTTTGACATAATCCTACGTTAATGGAGTATAGTATACTCCACTTCAGTTCCTAGTACTTCCCCTTTCCCTCCCCTCTTCCTACTCCCTTTTTCCCTCTCCCTACTCTATTGATCTTCCATTTATTTATACCAGTTTTTTAAATTAATGTTTTATAGATATACATAAAGGAGAAATTCATTGTGTACATTTATAAATTTGTTTTAGCTTGTTTCTAATGTGACCAAAAGACCAACAAGAACTATGTGGAGGAGGAAGACTTTATTTGGCCCTTATGGTTTCAGAGGTCTCAGTTCAGAGACAACCAACTCCATATCTCTGGAGGGTATAGCAGAAGAGAGTGGTGGAGGAAAGCAACTTAGGACATGGAGCCAGGAAGCATATAGAGAGAGATACCCTCACCAAAGACATAGAATATATACCCCAAAGGCATGCCTCCATTGATCCACACTATCTGCCACACCCTATCTGCCTACAGTCACCACCCAGTCAAGAGGGACAGCCCACTGATGAGGTTTAGGCTCTTAAAGCCCAATCATTTTTAACTCTGAACACTCTTGTATTGTCTTCCACATAAGCTTTTGGGGAACACCTAAAATCTGAATCATAACAGTGTACATAGAATAATTCAATCAGTATCATAGCTACATTCCTCTTTTCTCACTTTCCACTCTCCCTATCAATTCCCTTCCTTTGCTCCACTAATTTCCCCTGTATTTTCATAGGATCCCTACCATCTTTCCACCTTATTTTGCTTTAGCTTCCAAATGAGAAAAAAATATTTGATGCATGACTTTTTGAATTTGACTTATTTGATTTGGCATGATGTTCTCCACTTCTATCATTTTTAGAGAATGTTATAATTTCATTCTTCTTCATGACCAAGTAAAGGCTCCATTGTGTATATGTACCATGTTTTCTTAATCCATTAATCTTTTGAAGGGAACCTGAGCTGGTTCCATAACTTGACAATTGTGAATTGAACTACCATTAACATTAATGTGGCTGTATCTCAATGGTATGTTGACTTTATTTCTTTTGGATAAACATCAGTGAGTAGAATAGATGGGTCATGCAGTGGTTCCATTCCTTGTCTATTGAGGAATCTCCATAATGCTTTCCAGAATAACTGTACTAATCTGTAGTCCCACCAAGAATGTACAAGTGTACCATTTTACCCATATCCTTTCCAGCATTATTTGTTTCTATTTTTGATAATTGTCTTTCTGATTGGAGTAAGATGAAAGCTCAATATAGTTTTGATTTTCGTTTCCCTGATTGCTAGAGATATTGAAGTTTTTTTCATATATTTCATGGTTATTTGTATTTCTTTGTGAGAAGTGCTTGCTTAGTTCTTTTGCCCATTTATTGATTGGGTTTTGGAATGTTGTTTTTGTACATCACTGGTATTTCTATTGAGATGGCATTGAATCTGTGTAATGCTCTTGGTAGTATACCCTTTTGATAGTATTAATTCTGCCTATCCAAGAACATGGGAGGTCTTTTAAACTTCTTTAGTGTTTTGTAATTTTATTGTAGAAGTCTTCCATATTCTTGGTTAGATTTATTTTGAAGTATCTTTTAGGTCACTGTGAGTGGGTTGATGTTCCTGATTTCCTTCTTGACAGATTCATTATTCAGTATAGAAAAGTAATTGATTTATATATGTTGGTATTGTATCCTGTTACTTTGCTGAATATGTATATCAGCTCTAGAAGTCTCTGGTACAGTTTTTTGGGGTCTTCCAGATATAGGATTATGTTATCAGCAAACATAGTTTGATGACTTCTTTTCCAATTTGTATCTCTTTAATTTCCTTCTCTTGTCTCATTGTTCTGCTTATAGTTTCAAGAAGTAAGATGAATAGTAGTGGTGAGAGTGTACATCCTTGTCTTGTTTGTGATTTTAGAGGACATTCTTTCAGTGTTTCTCCTTTCAGTGTGATGTTGGCCTTGGCTGGTCACATATAGCCTTTATGATGTTTAAGTAAATTCCTCCTAAGTCTAGCTTCTGTAGTGTTTTGTGCTGGATTTTGTTGAATGCATTTTCTCCATTTATTGAGATGACCATGTTATTCTTGTTCTTAACTCTATGTGGTCAATTACATTTATTGATTTGTGTATATTGAACCAACCTTATTTCTCTGGGATGAAACCACTTGACAATGGTGTACTCTCTTTAAATGTGGTTTTTATGGAATTTGCCAATATTTTATCAAGGATTTTTTGCATCAGGGATATTGATCTAAAGTTTTCTTTCCTTGATATTTTATCTGGTTTTGGAATCAGGGTGATACTTATTTAATAAAATGAATTTGTCTGTGCTCATTCCCCTTATAGTTCATGGAACAATTTGAAGAGAATTGATATTAATTTTTCTTTAGAGGTCTGACAGAAATCATCTGAGAATCCATCTGGTCCTGGCTTTTCTTTGTTGGTAGGCTTTTAATTGGTACTTTAATCTCAGTACTTGATTTTTTTCTGTTTAATTTTTATATCCTCATGGTTCAATTTGGTTATCTTATTTGTGTCTAGATATTTATTAACATCTTCTTTATTTTACAGATTATTAGAGTATAAAATCTCAGAATAGTTGGTTTCTAATGATCCACTGTACTTCAGAAGTGTCTATAGTGGTATCTCCTTTTCTTTTTTTAATTGAGAAATTTATTTGTTTCACAATCATAAGTTTTTAACGAAATAATATCATATGAATATAGATTCTGAAGATTAGAATGTCCAAGAGTGTCCCCCCCAATTATCCACCCTTATCCCTCCCCTCCCCTTCCCAAAACATTTCTAAAAATGTATTAGGTTGTATAACATTACAACTTATCTGGATTTAACACATGATAATAGACCTCCTTTCTCAATGGCCAGGGTCTAGTTCCAGCCTCCACAGATGAGTAAAGACATTCGACCCTTGGTTCTCTGGGTTATGCTGATTTCACTCAGCATAATTTCATCCATAGCCATCCATTTACCTTCAAAGGCAGCAATATCATTGTTTCTAATTGCTGTGTAAAATTTCATGGTATATATGTACCACAGTTTTTGGATCCATTCATCGAGTGAGGGACATCGGGGTTGTTTCCATAATTTTGCTATTGTAAATTGAGCTTCTATGAACATAGATATTGCTGTGTCACTGTAATGTGCTGATTCTAAATCCCCTCCAACTTTCTTGATTCAGGTAGAATATTAGATTGCTTATTTGGGACCTATTTTTTTAATGTATAAACTCAGTGCTAAGTTTTAAGTTCCACTTAAAACTTCTTTCATACTCTCTCAGAGATTTTGTTATGTTGATATTGTATCTCTGTTTTCATTTACTTCTCCCCAAATTACTTCTATAATCCATTCTTCATTCAAATGTATATAATTTAATCTCCAGGTGTTAAAATAATTTGTATTTTATCTTATCATTAATTTCTAACATTTTTTCATTATGATCTGATAGTATTCTAAGGCATTATCTCTGTTTTCTCTTATATACTAAAACTTGCATTTTGTCTTAAAATATGATCTGTTTGTGAGAAAATTCCATGTACTTTTAAGAAGAAAATGATTTCAGTTTTTGATGGATGAAATATTCTGTAGATGTCTATTAGGTCCATTTGATTAATAACATTTTTAAATTCTAAAGAATTTTTACATAGTTTATGTCTAGATGACCTGTGTAATGGTGAGAGGGGTATATAGAAATCATCCAGTACTGTGTGAGAAAGGATGATTTTATGTATGTAGGTGCACTGATATTTGGGGCATATTTAAAATCATTATAAATAATTAGCAAAGAAGTTGTGGCAATTGTATTTATAATATTTTTTCCTATCCTGAGACAATGACTTTTTAAAAAAATTTTTGTTTTTCATATAGAGCCTTCCTATGTTGCCTAGCCTTATAATCGCCCTGAATTAGCTCCCTAAGTAACTGAGATTACAGAAATGTGCCACCAAGATCACCTATAATCTTTAATTGTAATGATTTGATTTCTATGAGTTTAAATTAATATATCCAAAATCTATTTTGTTATGTTATGGGGGTAAGAATACTTTTGTATTTTCACAACTAGTTAATATTTATTGAATTGCTGTTTCACTGATTTGTGATACAAATTTATACTGTTGTAACTTCTTGTAGTGGAAAGATTGTTTTTCCTGTTATCTGATGTATTGCAATGTTTTGACTGCATCTTACAATCATAATTAGTTTTCTATATGTAATCCTTGGTAAGACATGGCATCACAGATTATTTTTGTTTCTCAAAGTTTTGGGAGGCTCTTTTTTATTCATTCTTATATTCAAACATTTGGAATATTTCATTGAGATAAATAGAAACCACAGAGCATTTAGTTTGTTATTGTATTAAACATAAAATTGTTTTACAACAAAAATGACTGTATTTTGATTCATCTAAGTCTTCTTGTATTTTACTCCATGTTTCTTTCATATGCATCTTGCATTAGAAATGATCTTTCAAAAATAATTTTCAGTTCCTATTGTGGTCCATAATTTGATAAATTAGAGGATTTGGGGGATAAATGATGTTAAATTAAATATATTTCATAAAATATTTTTGAGTGAATGTAAGATTGACATATGTAACCACAATGATAAAGCAGGCTGTATTAGTAAGAAATAATCATATTATCCAAAATCAATAGATAAATATACATGAACCAAAAAAGACTTTGTACACAGTGTTTGAAGAATTGAGTAACTGCTACAATTCTAACCATAAGGCTCAGTATTTCTGAATGTTAGAGATTGTAATGATTTATTTACTGATTTAACAGGACTGGCCTATCACAATTTAAAGTATTCACAATTTAGAGGTCCTGTCATATTAATGCAAATAGTCATTCTTTCAGTTGAACTAATTAAGTATTTGCAAACTACACATTATTTGCATTCATTTTTTATTTAGGAACAGCTTCAGAAATTTTACATGCTGCAAATATTTTCTGCACATGACTTCACTAATCATTACAGAGCTGGGAAAGAAGCCAAAAAACTTGATACTCATGATGCTTTTTGTTAGAAATCTGCATGTGCAGAATGTGCCAATTTATTTTTTCTAGTGTGTTTTATTTAATGATTTTAATTTCATTGTAGGAGAGGTCTGTATAGATTGAGTCAGGAAAATATGATTAAGGATATCCCTAAGGATGAACTCTCCAGGCAATTCATTAATCTTTACCTAGGTAGCTCAAGTTACAGTGGTGATTCCAATCATAGACTGGTTCAAAAACTAATTGAAAGTTTGGGACAGTAGCAAAGTTATGAAGTAGGCAATTCATATGCCTATATCCTGACAGCAGGACCCATTCCCAGCGTCTGGAGAGCAATTTTCCCTTTCATTTCCAACTGAGTCCCAGAAGATTCAACATAAGAATCACTTGGGAAGCTATTGGTTGTGGTACAAGTTATTACAATACACTAGAAAAAAATTCAAGTTCAGAGGATTAGAAATACAGGAAAATCTTCACTGTCAGTAGAATTAGAGATGCATGAGGTGAGTTGAAACAGCTAAATTCAAAATCACACTTCTTTGGGAGGCTGGCTTCATAAAGTCATAAAAAGTTTTCTCTTTTCCCTAAAAGAGCTTGTTGCTCTTTCTGTATTCAATTATTCAACCTGTATATTAGTAAATTTTTTATCACTGCGACCAAAATATCTGAAAAGAAAAATTTAGAAAAGGAAAAGTTTATTTGGGGATCATGGTTTCAAAGGTCTTAATCAAGATTAGCTGATTCCATCACTCTGGACATGAGGTGAGGTAGAACATCATGGCTGAAGGGAGTACCAGAGGAAGGCTGCTCATTTCTTGGTAGCCTGGAAAGAGAACAAGTGAAGAGCCAGGGACAAAACATAATTCCCAAGGGTACATCTCCAGTTACCTGCTTCCTCCACCTACACCCCACCTATCTACCATTATCATCCATTAATTCATTCAATTAATGTTTTAGTCAGTGTTTTCATTGCTATGACCCAAGGACCTGACAAGAACAATTTTAGGAGGAAAAGTTTATTTTGAGGGCTCGTGGTTTTAGAGGTTTTAGTCTATAGAAGGTCAGCTCCCATTTTTTCTGGGCTCTAGGTGAGACATTACATCATGTCCTAAGAGCAGAGTGAAGCAGTTCAAAGCATGTTTCCAGGAAGCAGAGAGAGACTCCATGCCAGATACAAAATATATACCCAAAGGCACCCCCGCAATGACCCATCTTCTCCAGCCACACTCTTCTTGCTTTCAGTTGCCTGCTATTGCCAGGGGATTTAACTCACTAATCGGGTTAAGGCTCTTATAATCCAATCATTTCACTTCAATCTTTGCATAGTCAGACGTTAAATTTTGGGGGACAGATGCCTCACATTCAAACCATAACGTTCCACCCCTGGCCCCAAAAAGTTCATGACAATTTCACAATACAAAATATAGTCCCTTTTCAAGAGTCTCCAGAATCTTAATAGTTCCAAGATTGCCCAAAGGTTCAAGTCCAAAGTCTCCACTGAGGTTTAAGGTAAACTTGCATCATGAGCTCCTGTGAAAATCAAAAGCAGTTTACATGTATCCAATATATAAAGGTATAGAACAAACATTTTCTTTCAGAAAAATAGGAGAATAGAAAGAAGGGATGGAATTAAAGCAATTCTGAAATCCAGCTGGGCAAACAACCCTTGTAGCTCCATGTCCAGCATCTGGAGCACAATGCATCTTGATATTCTCTCCAGAGGTCTTGTGTAGCTCTGCCTCCATGGCCTTGATGGTTGTAGCCCATATGGCATTTCTGTTGACTTGTCTGTGTTTGATTCTTGCAGCGTTCCTCAGAAGAGATTCCACAGTATTGGCAGGGAAGTGGGGGAAGGTTGGGCTCCACTGCTGCTTCAGTTTCCTCCTCATATCTTCATCCATCATATTCTCAGGGATTATCTGCAGGGACTCCAACCCTGGGGCACTTTGCCTGGCCTCCCAGGTATTCCTTTGAAATCTCAGTGGAAGCTTCCATGATCCCCTAACTTCAGCACCCTGCAATCCTGCAGAACCATTACAAGCAGTAGCCAAGCCAGCAAGGACTTTGGCTGCAGCAGCCTCTGAGTGCTTGCCTGGCTGAGCACATTGAAAAACCTTCCTAGGCTCCTTTGTGCAAAAAGGGTGCTACACTGATTGCTGCTTAAAGGAATTTTTACTCCCTTGAGCCTGAAACAGAAGTGGTCTTGTCAATATCTGAGGTGCCCACAAGCCATCTTATTGTCTTTGGGTAAAATCCTTCAAAATTTCTTCAGTGGAAGTAATGTCTTTAACAACTGAAATTTCCTTAGCTCCAGTTTTATCCTCATCTTTCAAGTCCAAGTTTTTCAATCTTTTTGCTCTGCTTTATGCTCCTGAATATCACAATGCATTTGGCTAAAAGCCACAAGGAACATCCATACCGCTACCTGAATGCTATGCTGCCTAGAAATTTCTTCCACCAGATTAAGGAGGTTCATAGGAAGTCTCAGGTCATGGACAAAATGCAGACAACTTCTTAGCCAGAATGTGAATGGCCTCTAGTCCATTTTCCAATAGAGTCCTTCTTCTCTGAAACCTCTTGAGTTCTGTCTTTATTTAGGACAGTCCTATAGGCATTCTGGTCTCCTGAGCTCCCTTCAGAATCATCCATTAAGCTGTGCTTGCAGCAATCTAAAAATTTCTAGCTTGCACTGCTAAACATCTCAAAATTCCTCCCACAAACACCAAAAACTTCTGAACCACGTAGTCATGTTAGTTACAACAAGGACTCTACTTCTTTACACTAATTTCTGTTTTAGTTAGCTTTTACCTTTCTTTGACCCAAAGACCTGACAACCACAATTTTCAGAGAAAAAGTTTATTTAGAGGACTTGTGGTTTCAGAGGTCTTAGTCCATAGAAGGTCAACTCCATTTTTCTGGGCTCTAGGTGAGACAGAACATTATAGATGAAGAGTATAGCAGAAGAAACCAGCTTTAAGGCATGGCTCCAAGAAGCAGAGAGAAAGCTCCATGCCAGATACAAAATACATACCCAAAGGCACGCCCCCAATGACCTACTTTCTCCAGCCACACCATTCCTGCCTTCAGTTGCCAAATAATCATATCAGGGAATTAACTCACTGAATGGGTTAAGTCTGTCATAATCCAATCATTTGACCTCGGCTTTTGCGTTGTCACATGTGAGATTTTTGGGAACATCTCATATTGAAACCATAACAATTCATAATCCATTAAAAGGACAAATCCTCTGATTAGGTTATAGCCCTTATTATCTAGTCATTTTAGCTCTCAACATTTCTGAACTGTCTAACATTGGAGCTTTGGGTGAGTGACACATCATATCCAAACCATATAACCTGACGGAAGAACTAAACAAATCTAGAATAAAAAGATAATGAAATATGATTTGTTTCCTTAAAGAAAACATGTTTTTCATACAGAATTTGGTTGCAAGATCTATCAATCTAAAATTTGAGACAAATAATACAATAATAATTTGGTAATTATAGCTTTTTAATTATAATGGGTGATATGTTTTTTTTTTAATTTTTGAACAACCATAAAAGTTTTTAACAAAATAACATAAAATGTGTATAGTTTCTGGATACTAGATTTTCCCCCAGGAGTGCCCCCCGCAATTACCCACCTATATCCCTCCCTTCCCTTACCCACAATATCTCTAAAAACATACTAGGCTGTATAACATTACACCTTATCTGGATTTAAAACATGATAAATAGACTTCCTTTCTGAATGGCCAGGGTCTAGTTCCAACCTCCACAGATGAGTGGAGACATTCGACCCTTGGATCTCTGGGTTAAGCTGATATTACATAATTTCCACAGCCATCCATTTACCTTCAAAGGCTGCAATATCATTGTTTCTAATTGCTGTGTAAAATTCCATGGTATATATGTAACCGCAGTTTTTGGATCCATTCATCCAGTGAGGAACATCTGGGTTGTTTCCATAATCTAGCAATAATGAAATTGAGCTGTTATGAACACATATTTTGCTGTGTCACTATAATGTGCTGATTCTAAATACCCTGGAAAAATACCCAGGAGTGGAATAGCAGGGTCGTATGGAGGGCTTATCCTTAGTTTTTTGAGGATTCTCCACACTGCTTTCCAGAGGGGCTGTAACAGTCAGCAGCTCCACCAGAGTGTGTTAGCATGCCTATCTCTCCACATCCCCTCCAGCATCTATTATTGTTTATTTTCTTCATTTTTGCCATTCTCACTGGCATGATTACTGGTGATTTGGAGCACTTTCTCATGTATTCATTGGCTTGATCCATGTCCTCTGTTGAGAAGTTTCTATTTAGCTCTCTGGCCCCTTTTATTAATTGGGCTGTTAGTGTTTTTGTGATTGAAATTTTTGAGGATTTTGTAGATTCTGGATATGAGACTCCTTTCAGAGGAATCATAGCCCATGATTCTCTCCATTTCCTTAGGAAACCTCTTGACTCTTTTGATTATTTCCTTGGCAGTACAAAAGCTTTTCAGCTTTATGGTATCCCATTCACTGATTTTTTACTTTACTTCCTTCACTTTTGGAGACATGTTGAGAAAGTCTTTGCCTACTCCCAAGTGCTGAAGTGTTGGACCTAATTTGTCTTCCATCAGTCGCAAGGTAGCTGGTTTAATTCCTAGCTCTTTGATCCATTTTGATTTGATTCTCATGCAAGGAGAAAGATATGGGTCTAATTTTCAACTTTCTGCAAGTGGCTGACCAGTTTGTCCAGCACCATTTGTTGAAGGGGCTGTCTCTCCTCCATGTAATATTTTGTCCCCCTTTGTCAAAAATCAGATGTTTAAAGACTTGAGGGTTTGTTTCAGGGTCTTCTATTCTATTCCATTGGTCTTCTTTCCTTTCTTGATACCAGTACCATGCTGTCCTTATTACTATGGCTCTGTAGTACAGTTTTAAATCTGGTATGGCAAAACCACCTGTTTCATCTTTCTTGCTTAGTAGTGTTTTGGCAATTCTTGGTTCCTTATTGTTCCAAATGAATTTGAGAATTGCTTTTCCTATGTCTGTTAAGAACGACATAGGTATCTTTATAGGGATAGCATTAAATCTATATAAAGCTTTCAGAAGAAAGGACATTTTTATTATATTAATTCTGCCTGACCAAGAGCATGGAACATCTTTCCATCTTCTTAGGTCATCTTGGATTTCATTCTTCAATGACCAATAGTTTTCATTGAAGAGATCTTTGATTTCCCTTGTAAGGTTAATTCCCAAGTATTTTATTTTTTTCGAAGATATTTTGAAAGGGACTGATTTCCTGACTTCTTCTTCAGTCCTATTATTATTAATGTATAGGAAAGCTATTGATTTATGCATGTTGATCTTGTATCCTGCCACTTTGCTAAATCTATTTATGAGTTCAAGCAGTTTACTGATGGAGTTTTTTGGATCTTCCAGATACAGGATCATGTCATCAGCAAAAAGAGAGAGTTTGACTTCCTCTCTTCAATTTTCATCCCTATAATTTCTTTTTCTTGCCTAATTGCTCCAGCTAGGGTTTCAAGAACAATATTGAATAAAAGTGGTGAGAGCGGATAGCCTTGTTTTGTTCCCGATTTTAGTGGAAATGCTTTCAGCTTTTCTCCACTTAGTATTATACTTGCTGCGGATTTAGCATATATAACTTTACAAAGTTCAGAAATGGTCCTTTGAACCCCATCTTCTCTAGAATTTTGAACATAAAAGGGTGCTGGATTTTATCAAAGGCCTTTTTTGCATCCATTGAGATGATCATATGGTTTTTGTCCTTGATTCTGTTTAAGTGGTGAATTACATTAATTGTTTTGCTTATGTTGAACCAGCCCTGCATTCCTGGGATAAAGCCCACTTGATTATGATGGATTATTTTCTTGATAAGTTTTTGAATATGGTTTTCTAGTACTTTATTAAGGATTTTTGCATCCAAGTTCATAAAGATTATTGGTCTGTAGTTTTCTTTTCTTCATGTATCCTTGTCAGGTTTTGGTATCAGGGTTATGTGCTTCATAAAAAGTGGATAGGACCATTCCCTCCTTTTCAATTTCTTGAAATAACTTAATAAGGAGAGATGTTAGTTCCTCCTCAAAAGTGTGATAAAAATCAGCAGAGAAGACATCAGGACCTGGGCTTTTCTTCTTTGGTGGACTTTTTTTTTTTTATTAGAAGTATGTAGAGATACAGGATACAGTTGAGGGGGAAACATATCAAAACAGTAGCAATCAATGTATATAAACTTTGTTATCCAGGGGTAATGCCAAAGCATAGATAAGCCACCATGGGTTTCACCTGTTGCAGTTTCCCCCAGAAGAACTCATGGGTTAAATGGGTAGCTTGTGTAGGAATGACATCGGCTTCTGGGATGGTTCCCCTCATCTTCCCAATCACCAGACTCCTATGTGTTCTTCATGTACCCTCCCCCTCCCCATCCTCCTCCCTACACCTCCAAGT
>PVKS010010274.1:0-60785 GCA_004027875.1 Aplodontia rufa
CTTAGTGAAGTATCCCAATCTCAGAGACTCAAGGGCTGAATGGTTTCTCTCATCTGTGAATGCTAGAATATATGGGGAAGCAGTAGAGTAGACGGCTAACCTAACAATACTTCAAATTGAATGACTCTCAGAGTAATAGGGGGATGGCTCCCTAGGATAGTAGGAGGGTAGGGAGGGAGATGGGGAGGGGGGAGGGTGTATGAAGAACTCATAGGAGACTGGAGAGTGGGACTATGGGGGAACCATCCTAGAAGCCAATGTCATTCCTCCACAAGATACCCATTTAACGCATGAGTTCTTCTGGGGGAAACTGCAACAGGTGAAACCTAAGGTGGTCATCCATGTTTTGGCATTACCCCTGGATAACAAAGTATATATACATTGATTACTGTTGGTTTGATAATGTTTCCCCCTCAATTGTATCTCTATATCTTTCTAATAAAAATTTAAAAAAAAAAAAGATGGGCTTGAGTGTTCTAGGTAATCAAACCATCAGCCATTTTAAAATCACCAATTAAATTTTTTCCTTCAGTGTTCCAAAAGATTCTATTTCATTAAAATAAAACCATATATTTAAGTTGTATTTTAGTTACAACTTGAAGAGTACAGAAAGAATATTAAAATTCATTAACAACAATCTCATATATGTGTATATGTGTACATACACGTAAATAATTTCAAAGTGTATGTAATATATATGTACTTTGAAATAAAAGGTGTATAGATATATATACTTTGAAATAACATGTATATATATACTTTGAAATAATTTTAGACTCCCATAAAAATTTCAAAAATAGAACAGAGTTCCTGTAGAAATTGCAAAGATAGAACAGAGAGTTCCCACGTATTCTTGCCTTTTCTCTTATATAACCATGGTACAATGATTAAAGCTGGAAACGTGACATTTGTACAATATTTCTGACTGAAATACAGGCCTCCACCACTTTTCATCACTTATCCATGCCTCACTTTTATGTGCTTATGTTGTATTTTGTTGATGTGTAGATTCATATAACCTCTACAACAATCAGGATATAGAAACGTTCCTACTGCTCCCCAGATCTTTCTCATCTGCCTCTTCATGGTCAGATTCTTCCCCAATCTTAGTCCCTGGCAACCACTCAACTATTTTCGCTTCTGTTCTGTTGCTATAGTGTTGTCTTTTCAGAATGTCATACAAATGGAATCATATAGCATTAATCTTTTGAAACCAACCTTTCCCATTTAGCATAACACCCCTGTGATACATCCAGGTGTCTGAGAGCATCAACAGTTCACTCCATTTTTTCTTCCTGTGGAATACTGCATGATAAGGAAGTACCAAAATAGGTTTACCTATTCATTTACTGAAGGACATTTTATTGTTTTCAATTTTCATTATTAAAAATAAATGGTGTGGACATATTTATACAGGTTTTTTTGTGTGTGTGACCCTGAGCTTTTATTTCCTTAGGTATCCGGATATAGGACTGCAGAGCCATAGGCTATTTGCTGAACTTTATAACATTTGACAATCTGTTTTCCAGAGTGGCACTATCATACTGCATTAGCATTAGCAATAGTGAGAGCTCCATTTGATTTGCATCCTTGCTAACACTTGGTATTGTCAGTTTTTTTCTTTAAATTTTGAATAGAGAAAACACAAAATGGTTAATACAATTATATAGTGACTACTAACATATCTACCACTTAGAATCTACTATTTGCAATCTTTACATCAATAATTTTATATATTTCACTATGGGTTTATTGTTCTATCCACTCCTCATTTCATTTTATTTGCTTTTAAACACATTGCAGAGTGGGCTATAGATACCAGAATACTACCTCTAAACACCTCATCCTGCATATAATTAACTGGGGGTCTGTATTTGTTTGCATGTTTTTTTTCTGGAGCAAAATTTAACTTTTCAAATAGAAAGTCAAGGTTCCTCGTCCCAATTTAGACAATGTGGATCAACATGACATTAAGATATAGATTAGTCAATATGATAGTGTGAAGTCCCGTGAATAGAAAAAGCATGGAAGATGAGATTAAGTTTAATCTGGGTGAATCACCAATGTCCCCAGGGGGCTTAGTTAGGGGGCTTCAAGACTCCTGATATCTGGGTGATTTTTTTTTTTTAGAGAGAGAGAGAATCAATTTTATTTATCTTATCACCGGATTTTTGTTTTGCTGGCACATAATTGTGTATATGGTGCTGGGGTTCACACCTGGGTCTTTGTGCATGTCAGGCAAGTAAGTGCTCCATCACTGAGCCACAACTCCAGCCCCATACCTGGGTGATTTTATACATGATTGTAACATGGCAGACAAGATGGAAAACTGGGAGCTGAAACTTCCACCTTGTCAACCATAAAAGAGGGATGACAACACCTTTGAGCTAGAAAATGTGGACACATAGTCTCTTCCCAATATGCATGGTCTGTTATCAATGATTTTCTCTTTTCCCATATAGAAATTCTCTTCCATGTTGCAGAATCATAGTCAAGTGGAAGAAAGGGGCTGTCAGTTTTCAGAAATTCTAGCACCCTTTGAATAATAATTTAGCTAATTTATATTAGTGGTACCAATAGTTGCCCATGACACCTTCAATAGATTGGCTCTCCCAGGACATGTACACTTTCTGTCTCCTGAAAAAGGTGAGACCATTTCCATTAGTAGATTTGTGCTGAGCCAGCAGATATGAATTCTGTCATGCCTCTAAAGGCTGTATGGTTTTTAGAACTGATTGTAGACTGACATTACCTCAAAGAACTCCAGTTTGTCAAGTAGTGTGGAGGTGTCATGTGACATCACTGGGGAGAAAGTCTGAACAGCTGACACTCACTCACCTCCTGTTCAAGTGAACACAAATATGCTAAAGTGCACTTCTGAAAGAAGATAGCAATAAGGTGTTATTACTGTTTTTTTAGCCCTTACTTTTACCCAAATGTTATTGCTACTTTTTGCCCTTGACCTCTTATAGCACATTTTGAATGTTTAAGGAAATTCAGGAATTCCTTAATTACCATAGTATTAATTCATTTTCCATTGCTATAACAAAATGGCTGAGGTTGGGTACTTTACAAAGAAAAGAAGTTGATTCAGCTCATAGTTTTGGAGGATGAAAGTCCAAAAACCTGGCCCTGACTCTGGTGAGGAAAGCTATATCACATCATGGTGGATGGCATCATGGTGGTAATAGGTGTGAAAGTGAGATCACATGGCAAGGTGGGAAGCCAGAGAGTGGGAAAGGGTGAGTCTTATTCTTTTGTGACAACTCTCTTTTAGAAATAACTAGTGTCCTATGAGAACTATTTTAATCTCTTCCTACAGTGATGTCTCCAATAATCTAATTGTCTCCCATTAGACCCTACCTCTTATAGGTTCTATGTAATGGTTATTCTGAATTGTCAACTTGAATAAGATATGCCTAAGATTAAGAGGCACCTAAGAGTAAGTTTTCTGGGTGTGTCAATGAGGGTGTGTCTAGGAATGATTGGCATGTGAGATAGTGAACTGAAGCAGAGACTCCTCTTAAGTGTGGGCAGCACCATCTAAAATGTTGGAGTCTTGGATGGAATAAAAGCTGGAAGAACAAGGAAACAGTAGCAGATGCAAGTCCAATTCTTCTTGAATGGGTTCTTGTTTGCTTCTGTAAACTTCTGAGGACAACAGACTACATTTCCTTCACTCTTCCAAAGTGGACTCTGCCCGGTGATTCTGGAGGGACTTTCCAGGCCTTTGGTCTGAACTGGGATAACATCATTGATCAATTTTTTTCTGAGACTTCAGCATTCTGAACGGTGCAGCTACTGATTTCTCCAGCTCTCCAGGCTGCAGGTGGCAATTGTGGGAGTATCCAGCCTCTGGTTCAATAAGTCAATCTAATAAATCCCTTCTTTTATATATACATCCTGTTCCTCTAGAGAGCCCTGACTAATACACTCTAACACCTCTGACCCTGTCACACTGGAGAATCAAGCCTCCAACACATTTACCTTGGGAGGCAAACCATAACCAAACCATAGCTATCATGTTTTGAAAGTCCTGTGTGTTGCATCCAGACCTCTGAGGATTATTGGGATAATGTGCATCTCCCACTTGCTTGAGAGTTGGTTCTTTCAAAACTCTCCTCGAAGTCCTTATCATCTTTATCTCATATTCTGATCTTCCAAACCTGAAGACCTGCACAGCCAGAAGTGACTCCAGGTGTTGTGGGAAGGGAATAATGATGAGAAGGGAAGTAGTTGGCCATGAAAGAGGCAGCCTCGCAAGGTTCCCTAGGCCTCAGATTCTGATACTTTTGCACCTCCACCCCAGCCTATACTGACAACAGATGGAAGAGCTGTTACAAGAGGACAGTTCCAGCTCATACAAAATGGCCCACTCTGCTAACCAAAGAAGGAGATGTTGCAAGTCCTTTTTTATGACAAGTTTATATCTTCCAGGCCATTGCCTAAAACAAAAATAAAGCACATGCCTTCAGCAGCTGCTATGCAAGGATCTCACCTACTTCTTCCATAAAACTGGACTCATTGCTGCATTTCCAGAAGCTCAGAGTCACAGCATAGAGGATTCTACCTTTACTGCTATGTCCAACACCTCAATTCCAAGGCTGGGTATGAAACAGTGTGAAGATTGCAGCCCCCTCTCTGTCCCTCCCTCGGTGGAAGGAGTCTTGAGTCTTGATAAGTTGCAACAGGAGATGAATGAGGCAGATGTCACCAGGTAGGAAAAAAAAACAAAACCCTGCTGAATTCACATACCATGGAGAAGGGAAGGGCCCTGAGGCTGAGAGGAAGCACCTCCCACCCAGCAGAGAAATTCTGGGTTCTTCACTTCTTAGCTCATTTCAAAACAGATCCAGAACAATAAGGATGGAGAAGTAACATTGTGTTCTGCAGGAAAAAGTGGGGAGATTGGGAATTAGTCAACCAGACCATGGCACTCTTGGGCAGGAAGCACAGGTGTGAAAGTTGTCTTAACCTGCAAAGGCCATCCTTAGAAGATGACAGGTGCAGATACAGGGCTTCTGAAACAGGGTACATTGGGTGGGGCCATAATGCTGAAGAAGGACATTGTTCCCAGTCAAGGTCAATCTTGCACTCCCATGGCCCCGAATGGATGGGGAACATCTTCAGAGGGTCTATGTACTTAAGATCCTACTGCATCAGCCTCCCAGTTTGTTGGAATTATAACATGCACTACTGCATCCAGTTGCACTGCCACTTTAACAAGAGCCCAAGTGGTGCCTGTGCACGTACAAGTGCCACAGATCTAGGAGATGTATTTAGAGGAGATGTAACTAGGATGGCCCTTCACTCTGAGAGTCTCTCCAGTATGGTATGTCAGGCTCAGTCTTCTTTAATGTAAGTCAAACCTCTATTTTAGCAAACAGTAATGATAACAAACTATGTGCCACTTCCTCTGTGCTCTTTTTAGCGCAGCCTACACCCTTCCACGTTACACCAGGACTGAGGTCATCAGCTGTCTTCAGCTTCCACCAGATTCCCAAACTAAGACAGTCTTCTCCATGGGATAGTGGCCTTCCTGAGTTGTCCACTTGTAATTGTACTGTGGCTTCCTTCCTGTGACATGATATAATATCCTCTGTAGAGGTGGCACTCTGGTCATCTAGTGCTTCAATCCCATCCTGTATGGAACTCGGCAGCTTGGGCACAACAATACCAGTAGTATTCCAAAGTCCACACTGTAATTCAGGAAGTCAAAATAAATGGTATTTTGAAAACAAAAAGCCAGAGTCAAATTAATCCAGGATTCACTGAGTTAAAGTAAAAAGTGTGTTTTACTTTTTTAATTTTTTCTGATTTAACCCTATGGGACTTGTAGGGTCGTGTATTAGCTTCATGTTACTGTAATGAAATATGAGACAATTAACTTATAAAGACAAAAGGTTTATTTTGGCTCATAGTTCTGGAGGTTTCAGTCCAAGATTAGGTGGTCCCTTTGCTTTGGGCCTCTGACAAGGGTGGCATATCAAAGTTGGAATGTGTGGCACAGCAAACCACTTTCATCTCCAGCCAGGAAGCAGAGACTGGGAGACTGGTGTGCTCCAATCACCTTTAAGGGTATATTCCCAGTGATCTGAGGGTACCCTGCAAGCTCCTACCTCCTAAAGATTCCAGCACCACCTTTTACAGCCATCCTGGGAACCAAGTCTTTAATATACAAAACTTTGGGTGACACACCCATATTCATACCATAGCAAGCTTTAACTTTCCAGTGACACAATAAGTTTCCAAGATGATGGGGGGACAGGTATCCAGTGTTCCTAAACTTTTTCTGTTTGCATAGGGTGAGTGTTTCATGGAACATGCTTGAGGGAACCTGTGTAAGGGTTAGTGACTATATCCAAATTTATGTGGAACAAGCCCAGCACCAACTAAAATAGGAAGATTGTTTCAGAACAGTTGGTTCTAATGGTGACCATGGCATGAGTTAGTGGTTCCTAACTCAGGGATTCTTAACCCAGGTATCTTGGTTTAATTGGTTTTGGGGTGTACCCTCTGCTTCAAAGTGTTTAAAAGAGAAAACCAGGGGAAGGCATGGATGCTAGGCTGTGGATTCAGCTCTGGATTAAAGGCAGGCCTAAAGACAGAGGGGCTGTTGACCAGGGACACTAACTGGCTTGAAGTTGCTCCACTTATCTTCTTGTTCTTTACTTTAGCCCACACAGGTTAAAATGATTGTGCAATCTTAAAACAAAATAAACAACAACAAAAACAGAACCATCCCCCCAAAAAAAACCACAACGGTGTATCATTTATAACCTTCTTTATGTCATGCTTCCTTTTTATTCATTATTTCTAGTCTGTGTCAGTAAAATGTTTTCCTAACTACATAATCCCCAAGATTTGCAAATGCTACTGCAAAGGCCCTAAGAGGCCAACTATGTGGCAAAAAGTCTGGGTTCTGTTTTTGCTTCTTGCATTTGACTTACAGTAACTTTTAAAGCACTATTGTTATGATTTGGATGAAAGGTGTACCCTAAAAGCTTGTGTGAGACAATGCAGAAGTCTCAGAGGTGAAATGATTGGGTTATGAGAACCTTAAGGCAATCAGTGACCTAATCCCTAACAGGGATTACGGGTAACTAGAGGCAGGTAGGGTATGGCCGGAGGAGGTGGAGCATTGGGGGCAGGACTTTGGAGTATATATTTTGAATCTGTTATGGAGTTTCTCTCTCTGCTTCCTGAAGCCATGCCTTGACCTGCTTCCCTCTGCCACACTCTTCTGTCATGATGTTCAGCCTCACCTTGGGCTCCAATGAATGGAGCCAGCCACCTATGAATGAAGACCTCTGAACCTGTGAGCCTCCAAATAAAATTTTCCTCCTAAATTTGTTCTTGTCAGGTCCTTTCATCACAGCAGTGACAAAGATTACTAAAACAACTGCAGTAAAGAAAGTCAGGGACTCCTAAGATTCCTGCTGATTAAACTTTCAAATTGGATCTAGGAGCTTATGTCTGTACCCTCACTGCATGGCTCCCTTGTGGTAGCAGTGAGTCATAGACCATCAGCCTCCCAATGCAGCCTCCATTGCCCCTGTGGAATCAGGTTGAGACCCTCTGTGGAGATTTCCCTAACTTTCTGCCCTTTCTCATTTTGCTTCCCTGCTCACTAACTGGTCTTTCCTGGGTACTTTCTTAGGAAACCACTTGCTCATGAGTCTCCCGCAGTCTCTGCTTCTGGAAAATTCACCTTAAGTCAGCTATGTCTGAGAAGACAGAAAACGAACAAATAAACATATATACATAATAGTATTTAAACTGAGAACCTGGATGCTGAGAAGCCAGCCAAGCAGAAGGCAAGGTAAAGAACATTCCAGGTATAAGGAAGGGATGAGAAGACCACGGGCTGGGAAAGCCCACTTGGCTGAAAAGTTGAATGAAACTTCTGAAAGGCAAGGGTGTGTGGAGGCAGCATGAGACAGAAAATGCTCATAGATTCTCAGAGGTTACCTGAAGGGAGTCTGACTTTTTATGAACAGTTTGGTAAGCTGTTGCCTAATGACATTTTTAAAAGGATAAAAAGAAAAGCAGAAAAGAAAAAGCCAACACTTAACTCATCTATCCCAATGGCTGATTTCTCTTTTATTTTCTATTAGAAAAATTATAGTGAAATCCCAGAGACACAACCAAACTCCATCCAGCCTGAGCCAGAGGAGCCTGGATGCTTTGCTGCAAGGAGAGCTGTCTTCTGAGATTTGACCTCCAGTTACAGATGACCCATCCATCTCATCCTCACATCCTCCACCACCAGACTTTTTGAAACACTATTTTTTTCTGAAAGATCCTTTTTTAATCTGTATTTTATAGTCTAATCCTCTATGGGTAATGTCATATATATGGCTACCAGATCCAAAGCAATGCATTGTTTCTCAATGTGTTTCTTTTAGCTCTGATTAGTGTTCTTTACCTCACATATTCCACTTATTTTGTGGTTGCACAGACTTCCACCTTATCCCCTATAGATCTCACTTTTCCAAAAGTGAAATTTCTAATTATTTGTCCTCTAACATGTGGTACCCCATAGGTTGGCTTACATTTTGTTCAGGAAACCCTTTGAGATACAGTGTGAAAACTTACTGTAGACTCCAGGGATATTTTTCAATTAACACCACCGTGCTACACAGTATGTACTTCTTGAAGAGGTATTATTTTTTAAACTGGACAGAGGCTAGTTTTCCCATCACAGTCAAGCATTTCTCTGCCAGCTGGTACATGGAACACAATGCAATTTTCATTCTCTAGGAGGAAAATATCTTTTCTTTTGAAATCTTCAGCCTGCTCCAACTTGCAGGTCAGCCAACTTCCCAGCTCTCCCTCTTTCCTCCACTCATGCACGGGAACAGGTGCGACATCAAAGAGGAGCCCAGTTGAGAATCATTCGACACACTTTTCAGAGTGAAGGTTTTTTCTTCACCTCCTTCTATTTCTGTTTCTTTCGAATGAATAAAAGCACCAGCCATATATACCACTGTACTAACTTTCCACTATATACTGATGTGTTTGTTCTTTATAAGGACAGAGCTTCCCTCGCCCTCCTAATGGTTTAAACAGGTACAGCTTCCCAATGAAAATACCTTTTTTTTGTTATTTAGGAAATCTATTAAATTGTTTTTTAAAAAAAAATCCAACAGACTGTACACTAGATTTATATGATCTATTACCTATTAGAGTTTTTTTTTTCTATGATGGCTCATGATGCACCTCAAACTATGTTTTCATATATGTGATTTTTTTCCTTATGTTTTGAGGAGATATTGTAAAACTATTTGCTATAGGAAAAAAGGAAGAAATATAAGGGGAGGAGGAAGAAGAGGAGGAGAGGAGAAGGGAGAGGAGGAGGGGAAAGGGGGAAGGAAAACAAGAACTAAAAAGTTTAGGGCTGAAGTGTACAGAGATTGGTTAACACACAAATACCTTGGTTTGATTACCCACCATTAAAAACAAATAAACAAACAAACAAACAAAAACAATGGGGCACATCATTGGATATTAATGATGTGTCTGTCATTGGTCCTCAGTAGCATGACCAATAAATATCTGAATTGTACTGTAATAGGAAGACTATGCTTCTCCTTACACTTTGAAACCAACACATTTTTATCATCAGTACTTTGAATTCAAATAATTTGCTTCTTCTGTTTTAAGTCTAAGGTTTACCATCGCTTTTTTCTTTTTGTGATACGATATGTAAGAAAGGATATTTTTATTGACATTGGTCAAATTGGTATTCCCCAAGTCTCAAAACTAGTCATTGAAGAAGTATGTTTTATGCACACATTAGAGAATTGTTAAAGTGCTCAAGTTATCAGCAGGCCTAGGGAAAAAGGTTTTTAATCAACCACTGAGAAAATCTACATTACAGGGAACTCCAAAGAATCCTTTTGATCTGTACTGGATTTTTTTTAAAATTAGTATTACTTGAGATAAGAGAATTTTGGCCAAGTTTGGGGAAACTTAATAAACTACAATTTATTTAGAATAAAAATTCTACTAACATTTGTTCAAAACCAAGTATGAAGTCAAATGATACTTATACCATGATTTAATTCTGGAAAATTTACAATTATATGCACACACACACACACACAGTGTGTGTGTGTGTGTGTGTGTGTGTATGTATATATATAGAAAGAGATATATATATCTATATATATGTATATATATAGAAAGAGAGAGATTTATATCTCTTATAGGGGTACAATATAGAAGAATCAAGAGACTGGGGAGTGGGCATTGTGGGGGAAACTATGATTTAAGTCCAAATACATATTATATTGTCACTTCATATGCATTTAAGATTGTCTGAAAACTCAACTACTGAATAAAAATTTAAAAAAGAAAAAATAGTGAGAAGTGAATAGTAACAAAAATGCAATATGTCAATATTTATGAGATACAGTTGCATGATACTGCATAAGATATTTGAATAAGCTATATAATATATCTTTACAAAAACATAAATGTTTAATCCTATTGTCAAATATATATAAAAATAATAAGGGGTGATAGGAAGGGAGGAGTAGGGGAAATGTTGGAACTGAGTTAAAGCAAGGTACACTCTAAGAATTTATAAGTATGTCACTGTATATACTATAATCAAGTATAAAAATGTTGTTCATTGGTATGAGAATTATGTCACTGTAATTGGGCATTTTATGAAAAATATAGGACCCAGAAAGAGAGGCAAGGGATTGGGGGATGGGAGGAAGGAGTTAGGCGGGTGCTGGGGAGGATATTGACCAAATTGTACTGCTGTATTGTGTGCATCTATGAATATGTGACAACAAATCCCATCATTATGTACAACTATAATGCAGCAATAAACAAATAAAGGTAAAATTACTCCACATTGTAACTTGAATTCATAGAAATAAATGAAGAGAACCAGAAATGATAAAAGCTAAAAGTCTATATTTGTTTTCCTTTCCTCTGTTAACTTGTTAAAAATATGTAAAGTTATATGAAATAACATTTTAAAAAGTTGTGGGCCTTCTTTTTCATTGTTACTCAAACTACATTTGCCAAAATTACCATGTTACAAAGCACGCAGCTCATAGCTACACGTAAATATAGAAAAACCAGATTTCATTACATTACTTATGGTCTTATACGAGATTCCAATTCTCTGGCAATAATTCCCTTTATTGCGGCAGCCACCGATTCCACCCATAATTTTGGCTAATTGCATACAGGTCGCTATCCAGAGATCCAATCAGTACAGTTTGAACAATTACCAAAGTTCTTCTTTTCTCCAGCATACACAGTTGTTTTGATGCAAAAACAAATTCAAAGAAATATGAATAAAGATTCCCTTGTATTATTGTGATAGATGGATTCATCATCTGGAAATTCTCTCCTCATAAAATGGTTATATTAGACACTCCAGTGCCTTTTCTTGACACACGTATGATAAGAATACATAAGATGACAATGTAAAAACATTGTTTTTTATAATTTCAGAAACATGCCTTCAGTTATACATTTAAATGTGTTATTCTTGATATGGAAAATTATGAAAAATAATGGAAAATTAAAACAGATGAAATTATTCCAATATATTTATATTTCAAAAAATATTTTGAAATTTCTCTTTGGAAACTGTAAATATTTGGCATGTCTTCAGGTATGGCAAATATTCATTTCATGAAATCAAATGTAAGTGCTAGATACTCATGCAATGTCTCATTATAGAATAAGGTGGTTGCTGAAGTTTGGGGAATAGAAAATGAGATGTGACCACAAGGATATAAAATGATTTCCTTATGTGAGTGATCCAGCATAGATCCCAAAGCAAATGGAGTATCTAAATATATTTCTCTATTTATAGACCATCCCAAGGGAGGAGAATAAATAATTCAATTTTCTCATGACATAAGCAACTATTCGTCATATTATTTAAGGTAATTGATTTGATTAAAATTCTTAACCTAACTCCAAGCCATCTATGGCATCTGAACACATTTTTTTGTACATATCTGGTGCATGCTGGGATATGCTTATCTAGGACTTCAGATAATGTCCTGCAAGACTTCTCAGATGGCAAAGCAGGAAGAAGGCAAAAACTGTCCCCAAGAAACAACCAAACAAAATTGTCAAAAACTGATCAGTACTTTCAAACTGACCAAAGATCAATAATACGTTAAAGATATTTATTTATGTAAAGCAATGGAATACTGAGCAAGAACAGTAGGAGTTTGTGCTGTTCTTTGGCTGCTTTGGATGGCTCTAAGCCCACCACCAGCTTAGTCCACACAGTTTTTCTACTAGGATTGAGCTGGTGGAAACCAGAATCTTCACTGCTGGAAGGGGCTGAACTGAATGGAAGCAGAAGGTGGAAAACTCATGCCTGGCTACATATGGGAGAAGCTTGAGGCTCTTCTAGCCTAAAGAAAGGGTTGACTGAGTCAAATGGCAAACTGGAGGATCATTACGGAGCTCCTAGAAATGAGCAAGCTGTTGAAAGAAGAACTTGGTAAGCTCTCCTACCATCCCTGGATGATGTGCTGATGTATAAAGGCAGAGAGGAGGCAGGAGGGAGACAGGTGGACAGTAAAATCTGGAGCAGATTGAGAACTGTCTGTGTCTACAATGCATTTACCCAACTGTGCACAGATCTGTTGGCAGATGGTGGAAGCCATATCTACTTGGTTAGGCAGTCTTTAACCAATAATTAACTGGCTGCTGTCTAATCTAAACTTATACAAAGGTGAATCCTAGGAATTCAGGCTTAAGAAAACAAAACAGAGAAGAGACATCAGTGGATGAACATGACAAAGGAGAAATATTCTACAGATTTAGTCCAGGTAAGCCATTAAAAAACAAAAATTAGCCAGACACAGTGGTGCACACCTCTAATCCCAGTGGCTTGAAAGAATGAGACAGGAGGATCACAAGTTCAAAACCAGCCTCATCAATTTAACCAGGGCCTAAGCATCTTTGGAAGATTCTGTCTCACAATGAAAAATATAAAAAGAGCTACGGATATGACTCAGATGTTATGCTCCCCTGAGTTCAGTCCTCAGTACCAAATAAAATAAAATAAAAATAAAAAACAAAAAAAAATCCAAATCAACAGAAATTTGAAACAAAGAAAAAACCAAATAGCAATCACAACCTCAGAGAAGAAAAGTTGACCCCAAGTCAACATATTATTCAAAAATCGTGTAATTGATTTTCAACTACACACACACACACACACACACACACATACACACATTTAAGAATTAAAGGAAAAGCTGATGACAATGATTCAACATAATATCAACAAATGGACAGAAACTATTAAAAAGTAACTAGATGAAAATTATGAAAGTGAAAATACATTGTGAAATAAGAACGCACAAGAAAGGCTCAACAGCATATTTGCCACTATACACTTGAAAAATAAGTGAATTATCCAAACTGAAGAATAGATAGAAAAAAATGTTAAAAGAAAATGAAAGAATTCCAAACAGCTGTGGGACAACATTGAGCATACCAACATACTTACAATGAGATTCTGAGAAAGAAAGGAGAAGAAAGGCAGAAGGATGTTGAAGAACTAATGGACCAAAGCTTCCCAAATAAGCAGAAAAAAATAATCTACATATTTCTACAGATTCAAGGAGCTCAATAAATCCCAACTAGGAAAAAAGCTCACTCGAAGACACATACTAAATTGTTGAAGGACAAAAAAGACAGACAGACAGACCGAGAAAGAAAAAAAGAAAGGAAGGAAGGAAGAAAAGAAAGAGAGAAAAAGATCTTGTTAGCCATAAGATAAAAGGAGGGGATAAGGGGAATATTCTAAACAGAGGAATATTGGTTCAGTTCATGTGTAACTTTTCCTATGAAACGAGTCTAGATGGCCACAGTGACATATTCAAAGGGAAAAACAACCTGAGAAACAAGAATTCTATAGCAACATGTTCAGGTAAATAAAAGCTGAAAGTATTTGATCTTAGCAGATCTGTCATAACAAAAAACAATAAAGAAATCTTTAGGATGAAAGAAAATGACAACAGATTGTAACTTGAATCCACAGGAAAAGATGGGGAACATTGGAATCAGTAAAGATGAGAGAGGGTAATGTAAATATCTATTTTCTCTCATCCTGTCATATTTCTTTGAAAGACATAAAGATATACATCAATACTTATAACACTGTTCGTTTTGTAACATATGTAGTGTATGCATGACAATACGAAGAAAAAGGAGGAGAGAAAACAGAACTAAGCTGAAGCATAGTTGCTAAATTTTACTGAAAGCCTTTATTTGAAGTTAAATTAAGATGCTTATAATCTTCATAGAATCTACTAAGAAAATAACAAAAAAATACAGTTAAACACTAGCAGAGAAATTAAAATATATTCAATCCCATGAACAGATTTAACCCACAAAAAAGTAGTGGGAAACAGAGAAAAAAAAAAACAACTAAACTAAGATAAAGGTAGACAACAAAAATGAAAATGGAAGACTCATTCCAATCACATAAAAATCATATTTAATGCAAATGGGCTAAACATTCCTATCAAAAGACAGAGATTATAGGACTGAATTCAAATGATAAGATCCAATTATATGCTTTCCACAAGAGACACGCTTTAAATTCAGAGACAAAAATAAATTCAAAGTAAAGGGATAGAAAAAGATATGTCATACAAACACATAAGAGCCGAAGTGACAAAACTGACACAACAGAAAGGCAGAAAGACAATCCATAAAAGTGAGTGAACATTTCCTATATTCTTTTCTCTATTGCAACAACAAAGCTGATAGACAGCCAGAATAGCAGACATGAAAGCATGGTTAACCAACTTGACCTCACGAATATTTACAGACTATCTCATTCTCCCATTCTCTCCAAGTGCACAAATCAGTCTCCAGAATACAGGACACATAAGACAACATACCAATTCCCTCTCAATCTGAAAGGGAAGTTACACAAACTATGTTCTTCAACCACAAAGGCAATGACTTAGGAATAAATGATAGGAACAATGTGGAAAACCTCTGAATATTTATAAATTTAACAACACATTGATAAAATCAGAAGTTACAATATTTTCTGGCTACAGAAAATATCTTTTTTTTTTCTTAAAGAGAGAGAGGGACAGTGAGAGAGAAAGAGGAATCAATTTTATTTAGTTTTTCATGTGGCCTTAGTTGTTCTGATGCTTCATTGAGTACGTGGTGCTGTGGTTCGAACTTGCGTCCTCACACAGTAAGAAACAAAGAAAAAAATCAGCTCCATAACTGCTGAGCTATCGCTCCAGCCCTACAGAAAACATCTTGAAGGAAATGAAAACAAAAAGACAACATGTATAAGGGAATTAAAGCAATGTTTGAAAGAAAGCTATAGCCGTGAACACATGTATTATGAAAGAAACAAATCTCAAATAAATACTATCTGCTCCCATGAATAAATTAAATAAAAAGGAACAAATGTAATCCAATGGAATCAAAGGGAGGATATTGTAAATATTTGAGAAAAATAAAGGAAATGGAAAACTGAAAAACAACAGAGAAAAAAGGCAGTAGGACCAGAAGTCAGCTATTAGAAAAGATTTTTAAAAAATGATAAACTTTAAGCTAGACTGACTAAAGAAGAAATAGAAAATTAGCAAAATGAGGCATAAAAGAGGAGACATTATTACCAAACCTACAGAAAGTAAAAGGATTTAAATAGACTACTATCAATAACTTAATGCCAACAAATTAAGTAATTTAGATGAGATGGACACAAATTATTAATAATCATTAAAACTGGGTCATGAAGGAAACGATAGTCTTTAGATTTTCTTTAAAACAATAGACTAAAATCAAGGAACAGAAAGAGAGCAATAAGTGATTTTTCCATAAAGAAGAACCCAGACCTAGAAGGCTTCACTGGTGACTTTTAACAAATATTTTAAAAGAAATAATGCCAATGCCACACAAAATTTCCCAGAAAATAGAAGAGTAAACAATTCTTAACTTATTCTATGAGGCACTGTCATCCTGATACCAGAGTCAGAAAAAGATATCACAACAAAATTGTAAACTAATATCCCTCATGGACATAGACACTAAAAGCCTTAACAAATTACTAGAATATCAAACTCAGCAAGTAAAAAATCAAACCTAGTGAGCTTTCTGCACAAATGCAAGAGTGATTTAATATCTGCAAATCAGTTAATGTGACGCGCCATGTCATTGAAGTACAAATAGAAAAGAAATACCGTACATAACCTAAGTAGAAATAGAGAAATGCATCTGACACATTGAATACCCATTTTTCATTAAAAATAAATTGTTCAACAAAGTAATAACAAAAGGAAATTTCCTACACCTAGGAGCAGATACAAAAACTACAGCTAATATCATCCTTAATCATAAAAATATGACTCATGAAAACATTCCCCCACCAAAATCAGGAATAAGGCAAAATGTTCATTCTTACCATTTCTATTCAATATTGTATCTGAGATTTAGCCAGTGGAATAATGTAAACAAACCAAAACCCCCAGATGCCCCTCCTATTCACATCAACCTCTCAAATATCTCTAGGGCTATAAAAATAATTTCCAAAATGTTATCCATCATCATTCTTTCAACTTCCTCTGGGTCCAACTGTTCTATTGGTTATTATTTTTTCCCATTCATAATTTTAAATTTTCTTCAAATGTTTTTCTTAAGGCCTCTTTCCCCTTTTCATATTCACAAATGAACCATGTATGGAGGAAAGGGAAACCCGTATCTAGGGAGTACCTGCTCTGTGCCAGGCACTTCGTGTGCATTCTGCCATCTAGTCCTCACAACACTGGGGACAGGTGATGCTATGGTCCCATCCTATGCATACAGAGGTGGAAACAACTGCACTGCATTCATAAAATTCTGTGTCATCCAACAGGTTTCAAGTCTTTAAATGAGAAGGCCTACTCCGAGGCCTTGGAGAGCTCCAAATGTGGATTCACAGAAGTGAAGAAGTGGTCCAGACAACCCCAGGCCTATCTCTCTATGCTTCACTTGTAGATTCCAGCATAATGATGAAATGGATGTTCACTGTAAAATACATTTTTTCCCTAATGTATCAAGAACATCATCAACACTTGGAGACAAGCCTGGAGTCAGTAGGTTTGCCTCAGCTCCAAGGGTTACCAGCAAAGCTAACTATGTGGTACTGAAATACCTCAAATTTCCACCTCCACATGCATAGGATGGAACCAGAACAGCATCTGTCTCCAGTGTTGTGAGGGCTAGATAGCAGAATGCACACAAAGTGCCTGGCACAGAGCAGGTACTCCCTAGATACACATTTACCTTCCCCTGTCTTCCTTTAATGAAGATAAGACAGCCCTCGTGGGCAGTTTTTAGATGATGACAGTCCCTGTACTTTAAGGGTGCAAAGAGTTATGCATTGTCACCACAAGTGCACAATAATGTGTCTTTCAATATCTGGTCAGCATCTGACAGCAGGAGAGCTGTAAGTCCTCTTCAGTCATGCTCCAACCACTCCATTTCATAGCTTTAAACTCCAATTGTATATTTTGTAGAATTACTTTATTGTTTGGCCTTGAAATTTATGAGTTTATTTATGTGAAAAGAAGAAGTGATTTCTTATTGTCAGTGTTATTGGAAGCTGCAGTTTTTAGCTCCTGGCTGGGACCTGGATGAAGCAACAGTCATATCAGGGAGAAGTCCTTGGGGTGTGGGACATTAGCTCCATTATCACCACCCAGAGTGAATATACCTGGGCAGGATGACTGTCAGGTAAAACAGAGTGCAATGGACATTCCTGAAAATCCCCCAGAGGCTCTTAGATCACCCCCATTTCATATCAAGTCCCAACCTGATATTCTTGGTGATTAGCAGCACATTCTTCTTAGGGTAGGACAGGGAAGACTGTAAGACAACTGCTTTATCACTGAGGACCTTCAATAAACTTTCTTGAAATTAGCTGGAAAGCCCATTCAAATTACTATCATAACCACAAAGGCAAACTGTAGATTTCACATGATATTGCAGAATTGTGTGTCAGATGAGCATACCTCTCTGGATCTAGGAACATCCTGTATTAATTCCAGGAAGAAGCCCACCTGGTAGAAAAGGGAGTCAGGTAAGAGCCAGCCCACATAGCTATCAGGAGCTCCAGCCACAGGGACTTGGCTCTTAACCAGTGCAGTGGCTGAAAATTGTACTTTGCAGTTAAGAGCATTGATTTTCTAAAGACCTAGAGATGCTATAGAATTTCCAAAGACCTTAAAAGTCATATTTTTCTTTCTAAAGTAGAACTATCTTTTGGGAATTTTACACTTTGTAGAATTACTTTATTATTTGTCCTTGAAATTTCTCTCTTTATTTGTGTGATAAAAAGAAGTGAGGGGGCTGGAGTGGTGGCTCAGCAGTTATGGTGCTTGCCTGGCATGTGCAAGGATACAAGTTTGATCCCCAGCATCATGTACACAATGAAGTGTCAGAGCAACAAAAGCCACATGAGAAACTAAATAAAATAAAATTGATTATGTCTTTCTCTCTCACTATCCCTCTCTCTTAAAAAAAAAAAGAAAAGAAAAGAAAAAAATTTTAAAAAAGCAATTTCTGTCCAAGTGTACTCAGGACACTCTAGGTGGTAATAATGGAGCTGGTGTCGCACATTGAAGGGACTGCTCCCTGATAGGACTGTTGCTTCATCCAGCATGTGCTCCAGGCCAATATTTACTTTGTTTTTACTTCAGTCACAGTATAAGCATGACTAAAATGATTTTTTAAAATATGCCCAATAGTTTACACCTCCTTGCTCCATGGTTGCAATCTGGGTACCTACTTTGTTGCCACATTCCTCTGCAGGCAGCCCTGCATATCTATGCATTTCCCATCTGCTGATTCAACTAACAAAGGAAGGAAAATATTTGAGTAAAAATTGCATCTGCATTGCACAAGTACAGACATTTGTTTTCTTGTCATTATTCCCTAAACAATACAACTGCTTACACAAAATTTACATTATATTGGGTTTTCCAAGTCATCTAGAGATGACTTAAAGTACATGGGAGGATGTGTGTAGGTTATATGGAAATATTATACTATTTTAAATGAGGAATTTGAGTATCTACAAATTTTAGTATTTGCAGGCGGTCTTCGATATTAACCATCTCTGAATACACAGGGACAAATGTATTACTAGGATTCCAAGTAATCCCTTCCACATTGCTTGGCCACATGCCTTGTTTTGGCCAATAAGACAATAACATGAGCAACACAGGTAAAGACTTGACAATCCCTTAGACACTGGCTCTCACCCTCTCTTGCTGCTGTTGAGAACCCTACACTGGCTGCCACATGATGAAGCCTGGACGATCCTGCTGGGTGATGAAAGAAACATGGTCCAGTTACCTATGTCACTATAGCCAACATTCTCAAATATAGATGCCCAGCTGCTCAGCGCCAACTCTAGATGAATGGGTGAACCCAGGCGAGACCAGAAGAATAATCAACCGGCTGAGTCCACCTCAAATTATTAACAACAGAATTATGAGCTAAATACATATTTGTTGTTTTAAGTCACTAAGCTTTGATGTGATTTGTTATACAGTATATGCTAACCAATACATATCCCCACATGATTTCATGGAATGGAAAAATCAGTATACCACAGAACAGTTACTGCACATACAATGTCACTTCTAATCAGTCATTAGAACTGTCATGACTGGAAAAATGGAATAAAAAGCACCATTGCTATGCTTGTAATAATGTTGCTTGGAAAATAACTACTTTCCTAGAATTCTTAAAGTACTATGTTAACCACTGTGATGATTCCCTAAAACCCTCCACAGCACTGGAGGAAAGAGAACAGTCACAGTGTGTCTTGATCTCTTCCCTTCTGTCTGTGGGGGACCCAGTTTTTGGCCTGGTGGAACTTCTTGGAGGTCCAACGGAAAGTTTCTCTAAGTGTCTAAGAAACAGCCCAAATTTTTAAATAACTTGTTGCATCAATGTCATTAGAACATAAATTTTATGGCCGAGGAATTAGACAACATGGTCTATCTTACTATTATAATCAAAGGTCACTCTAAAAATATTAATAGAGAGTAGGGACTATTATTAGGACTAAAAATTCCTGTTCCCCTATTATTAAAAGAATTGTTTCTGGTGGATTACCATTTTTGTGGCTGCAACACAGGAACATGACTATGTGGTAAAGCTCAATCCCCCAGATCCACACCACTTGTCAAAGCCTTGGACTTATCAGGACAGGCAAGTTTCCCCCCTTGCCACTACCTCCCAATGTCTAATGTAAGATTGTCTCTGGGTAGATGTCAGACCTTTGCAGAGTTCTAAAATGCACATCAACTGGCTGAGGTCACTGTGTGAAAAACTGTTGTGTTAAAATGGACTCAGTAACAATTGCCAAAACTGGGGGTTCAGACATACTATGAATTTTTAAAAATTTGCAATTAAATTCTGGCTGTGTTTTTTATAGGCTTAAGTCAGAAACCCATGCAAATGTTAAAGAAGGAGGAATAGAATTCTCTAGAGTTCAGTCATTCGTGAAACAATAGCAAGAAGTGGACTGAAGCCTAAGATGACACTATGATCACCCATTGCAATCTTAATAACTTTGACATAGTATGGTTTTTCAAAAAGTATGGGTGTACTGAAGGAAGGGAGGAATAAAACCCACATGAGTGAGAAAGGAATGATGGAGACATTCTGAAATTTCTTTTACTTTTTAAATATAGTAACTATGCCAAGCATTAAACTGCAGGGACATATAGCAAAGCTGAGGCATGGTTGGAGAAGGTAGGTCACTGGGAGCCCACCCTTACTCCTTTTTTCCTATGGTCCCTTCCCATTTCTCTCTCTGCTTCCTGGCCACTATGGATGGAGCAATACCCCTCTACCATACCCTTCTCCCATGAGATTCTGCCTCATCTTGCCCAGAGAAATGGAGTGGGCCTACCAAGGAATAAACCTCTTAAACTGTGATCCAAAATAAATTTTTTATCCTCTAAGTTGTTCTTGTCAGATATTTTAGTCACAGTGATGAAAAGCTTCCTAACACACCATCTTTTTATTATAACCAAACACCACTCTAAAAATATGAATACAAAGTAGGTAGCATTACTATGACTAAAGATTCCCATTGGCATATCCATATAGGACAGATAAGGCAAGATACTGAGGGAATTTTCAGGAAGCAAGTTTAATTAAGCTATAGCATGGTCCAGGGCAGCTACTGCCAAAACAAATCTCTGGATCCTGATGGGTAGGAGCCCTAACTCAGCTGAAGATGGACTGCTGACAGATCTTAGGTAAAGTGTTTTATTTCTGAAGCACCTTTGAGTTTATGTGAATATCAGATAACATAACACAATATTACATCTGAAACATGAATCAAATAAAAGCCAAAAGAGCTCTCAACTTTCCTTTTGGAAAAAGTGGCAAAATGTGTTTATGTTTCACATTGTCAACCTTTCAACAAACCAGGCTCTCTTATTTTACACATTTAAATTTTTATCTTAGTGTAAATAGTAACAAAATTTTTGTATGTAACCTATTGGTGGCAGTTTGTTTTCATGGGATTACAAAATATTAAATAATATAAATAAGTCTCCTGTTATGGTTTGAATGTGAAGTGTTCCCCCAAAGTGCAAGTGTGACAATTCAGGAAGGCTGAGGTGAACCGATTGGGTTAGGAAACCTTAACCTAATCAATGAGTTACCTGGCAACTGTAGGCTGGTGGGTGTGGCTGAAGGAGGTGGGTTAACTGGGGTTGTGCTTCTGGGTATATTTTGTATATCTGGTATGGAGTTTCTCTCTCTTTCTCTCTGCTCTGCTTCCCCATGTGAGACCTTGAGCTCTGTGCTCTGTGGGTCCATGCCTGCCACCATGATGTTCTGCCTCACCTGGACTGAGGAATGGAGCTGGAGCCGGCCTTCCATGAACTAAGATCTTTGAACAGTGAGCCCCTTAGCAAACTTTTCCTCCTAAAATTGTTCTTGTTGGTTCCTTTAGTCACAGAAGCAAAAAGCTGATTAAAACAATCTCCAATTAGATTTGCTATTTTTATATAAGTCTAAAAGAGATTATTACTATAGACAACTTTAATTTGGAGATCATGAACTTGGTAAAGTGTTTTCCTAAGCTTTATATTTAAAAGGCTTGTATATTTGAAGAACATGGATGCATCCAATAAAAACAAAAACAACAGTAATGGTTAGTGTCATAATTACATAGATATCCTAATATTAACTGAATTAAATTTTAAAGTAAAATTTAGAACTCATAGTGTAAGATAATAATCACAGGCCTATATGGGTTAATAGTACTAGTTAAAATCAAAGGATAGCTTTAAATTTTATACATTTAGAAAACATTTTTAATGATCAGTCAGAAATAGACTTGGTCAAAGTAAACAGAGGTAAGCCATGTATTAACAAGGACATGTGGCTTTTTATATCAGATATAGTGTAAAAAAGAGCACATATTGATTATCTTGTTGGTAAACTTACATAAACTTTTGTAAACTTTTATATAACACTTAGACAAGACTCATATAAACCTAGTTTTTAGATTTATATATATCTCTGGTCACATATATTTAAGGTGCCAGTTACATTGTAATAACCTAAAATAACAGCTACTTATCTAATCAGTTATGAAGTAATCATTTGGAAGACTTTAAAATAGATATAAAACTTACTTTCTTTAAGACCAGTTTTCCTATATAAGAAAATCTAAAAGATACCAGGAATTGTCTAGGCAGACAAAATCAGATCAATATTTTAAGAAACTCTTGCTAACTTCACATACAGAGAATTAGATTTTGATTTATAATAGCACATTAATATTGGACCTTAGAATAATCCTTAAATAATTTTAAATGATTGCACTAATTATAGCCAACTTAATTACACATAGGCTTTTTTTTTTTTTTTCAGGGCTAAGGAACAAACTCTGGGCCTTGCATGTGTTAGGCAAGCGCTCTGCCACTGAGCTAAATTCCCCAACCCCTACACATAGGTTTTTGAGGCTTACCTCTAAAAACCTTTGTAATTTACTCAGGCATTCTATAACTTGTTTACCTTATCATATAAAATACTTTATCTAGAAGCATTTTTTAAATTTTATATTAAAATACATTTTCATATTTATAATTTTTAATATCTTCTTATTAGTTGTTGACTCAAATTTGTACTTTGAAACAATACTTATAAAATTTCTGAAGTTTTTTAATTACTGTCTTAATAAGATCAATACTGTACTTTAATTGAAACAGTTGAACCTTTTGTACTCTCTGCGTATTGAATTATATGTTAGAATTATAATTTTTAGTAGTCTTGCTTTCAGTGAAGACCCAGAAAAAAAGCAATCTTAGATCTTTTTTCCATTTATTAATTTATAAAAGCATATTTAATAAGCCTAAATATATGTCACCTTATAGAATTAGTAAGTCAAGAATGTTAGAATTTATATTTAGCAACTGATATTTTAGCAAATTAAACAGATCTCTCCTCTGACAAACACATTTATTAAAATCAATCTTATTTTTGTTAAATTTAATTTACTTCTTTTTAACTGTTAACTTTAGGTTACCCATGAATATCAAGACATCAGGCAGGTATAATGTCATCTTTTTCCTGTTGAGAAAAAAGTCCTAGAAATAATGGAAATCACTTATAAACATTCTATAACAACCAACACTTTATTGGCTGTCTATACAGTGGCCCATTTCATGTTTCAAATATAGCTCTGCTGTTGTTTTGCCATTGAGGCTTATTTTTAAATGGATACTTTTTTCTTTCCTTAGGTACTTGGAACAAGGACAAACTTTCAGTAATATGGCCAATGTGAGTTAGCAATTTTAAAGATACCTTTACTTTTACCAAGTTAGATTAACCTGTCATTCCTGTTTTATAGGCATCTAAGTAATCAACCTGCCTGAATCCAGACTTCCTTCAATGGTTAAGATCCTCAACAGTGGGACCCCACTTTTTTCTGGGTCGTGTCTACTCCATGCTCACCATGACCCAAAGGTCTCAGCATTCCTAGTTACTGACTCCTGCAGATTCCTGGGCCAGCAGTCTCTGTATTCACCAGTTTCCTTGGGTTAGAATTCTCCCTTTTCACCCCTCAAGCCTCCTCATATCTGTCCTCAAGATGCAGAGAAAGAGGTGTTATTTCTGAAATGCCCTCCCTCCATATCCTGAGCTTGGAACCCCATCCTCTCCTTGGGATGTGTTCAGAGCCAAACAGGGCTTAACAGAACCCTGTGTTAAGTTCAAATTGCACTTGGATATGTCTGCTTCCCTGATTCACTCTAGCCAGGCAGCATTTAGACTTCTGCTTTCAGTCAAAGCCTTAGACCTTGGAAAACAGCAGAAACTTGACACAGGCTCTTGGACAGAAGCCAAGAGAATCCTTCCAGCTTCCCCAAGTCTCTAGCTGACCTCATGTCCCTTCTTTTCCACTTTACAAGTATCACCATAATTAAGCTCTTCCCTCAGACTTCTAGCCTGCCTGGGTTCCAACATCTGTTTCAATTCTACTTCTAAATTCCCTCCTTATACAGCCATCTTTCTATAGCTGCACCTGGAACTCCCTGGGGCCTCCAGTCCTGGCTCTGTTGATCTCCTTGGCCCTTTCCTCACCTTTCATCTTGGCTTCTCTCTGCCCAGTCTGGGAACATCTATAGATGAATATCATGGTTTGGATCTAGAATATCCCCCTAAGAGTTCTTGTGTTGAAAGTACGGACCCCAGTGCGGCAAGGTTCGGAAGTGGGCCTTTTAGGCAATGATTGAATCATCAATTTTATCCATGGATTAATCCACCCACAGCTGAATGGGAGGTGGAAACTAGTTGAAGGAAGTAGTTCACTGGGTCATGTTCTGGAAGGTGTTTTTTTCTCCCCAACCCCTTCCTCCCCACCACTTTCTGTTTTTCATTTGCTATGATTTAAGCAGTTTTCCTCCATCATACCCTTCTGCCATGATGTTTCTGCCTTGCAGTCAGCCAACCATGGACTGAATCCTCTGGAAACATAAGCTAAAATAAATTTTCCTCTAAGTTGTTCTTGTCAGGTATTTTGGACATAGGGTTGAAAAGCTAACTAACACGATGGGGAAGATTCTATCTAAACCTCTTCCTTCTTGTTTTTCTCCTTCCCTTTCCATCTTACAGGCAGGAAGCTCTTACCAGAAGCTTCATCTGCTGACAGATGGCCACACCTTGCTGGGGAGAGTCATGAAGCTTGGGGTCAGATCACATTTTTCAGAGATTCACAATGCAGCTTGGCAGTTTCTTCAGAAATCTTTTCCAAAACATTCATTTCCTCTAGGTCACTACTTTCAACTGTGTCCAAGTTGCTCAAGTCTTTGAAGCTCCCCTAGCTGCACTGACCCTTGGACCAGCAATGGACCTCCCATTTCCTTCCTCTTCAATCCAGAGTGCTGCAGTAGTCCTCCCTTCCCACCTTCTTTTCTCTTTCAGACAAGCAGCAAGCTGACCTCCCCTGAAAGGCAAGTCCTCCTGCACACATAAGTGATGTGCATCTTCTACTTCCCCAGCAGGCAGCCGTAATCCTGAATCCTCTGCCACTGACATCTCCCCTCCATCTATAAAATGTTCTTGCCCACTGTAGCCAAAACAAACACCCTTTCACTTTGAGCACATACCACCTCCTAAAAGTTTTCAGATTGCTTTTCACCAAACTGACCAAAATTGTGACCCCCTGTCTTCCTGCCAATTGTGTCCTAGGAGAGCACCCTCCAGTTCTGGTGTCTGTTGCCTGTCCCTATGGCATGACTTTAAATTACTTCTGACCAGATTAACTGCTGAAGTCCCCCCAGTTCTTCTTCCTTCTCATCTTTCTCCACTCCTTCCACCCTTCACAAACACTCAGGAGTGAAAGAGTACCAGGAGTGCTCACTTTCTCTGCACTTTTTGCATGTGAGCTTCATTCCTTAACTTTTGTTGGATACTCACAAGTACCCCCCAAACCTCATAACCCCATTGCAGAAGGTGCCTGATAAGTATATCCTCTAACCTCCAGCTCCTGTAATTCTTCCTCTTCCTCCACATCATAGGAAAGGGTATGGATTTTGATATCATCAGCTGAGAGGTCAATGAACTTCCCATCCGGGTACTCCAGGCTATCTTTGGTGGGTGACCGGTCCTCAATGAAGGTCGTCTCACAGCAGTCAGCAGCCACGCCATCCCCCCAGGAGCGCAGCACTCCATCTGAGTAGAGGATGATATTGGGACGGTAATGGGATTCCACTGACTGCTGGAGGGTGTTGGGGTCCAGCAGCTGCTGCACAGGCTCATTTCTGCTGCTGTCCAGACTGGCTGGTGCTGTGCTGGCCACTACCCTGCGGCTCTGGTACTGGGGCGCTGGGTAAACAGACACTAGGCCATCTCTACTCTCAGCCATGAAGTTTCTGGTGTTAATCAAGCCATTCCTCTTGCCAGCATCGCCAATCTTACTATGTACCAGCATACTCTTCTGCTCAATGATGCCATCCATGGTCTTCTTCCTCCCCAGCTGGGTTTCAGACTGATGGGCTGGACTCACAGGTCACACTTGCATCATGAGACCCATTTCTCCTGCAAAAAGAGAAAGCAGATGAGCTAAAATTTTCACTTGAAAAAAAAATAAAAAGCTCATCACCCAGACCCATATTGTTTCAGATTGTACCAGTCAACCACTATGCAGAGTGGCTGTGAGCATGAGATAATTATGCAGTCCTACCTGTTCTGTGAATTTTAAAAAGGTTCTCTCAGGGCAGCCAGCCAGAGTAAGCCAGAAATTGATTACCTGCATCTCCATAAAGTCTCTGCTTCCAAATGAAGGAAACTGCAGGTACTGGATCCATTGCAGCCCTACAGAACCTCTGAGTGCTAACAGACATCCTGAAACCCACAGGTAAACTCAATCATATTAGCATCCTGCTTGTCAAATAGGGAAGTAAGACTGAAAATCTGTAATGTGGATTGACTATTCCCAGGTACACAGCTATTCATTCAAGCAGGAAATCACACATCCAAGGAAGAAATGGTTTAAAACAATGTCCCACACAGAGGAGAAGTGACAGGAAAACCCATACTATGAGTACTGTATCTGGACAAAATTCCCCCGCTGAGAACATACTTACATGTACATACTGGTACATCTTACTGTACATATTAAAATGAACTTGACACTTGCACATTTCCTAGGCTTCCAGCATGCCTAGGAATCTCGATTAACACTCCCCTGCCTTGATTTACTTGATTTTGTAAAACATCTGCACCTTTGGTATACTATTAAGAAGTACTCCAAATTGTTTTCTCCCTAAGGTTGTTCCTATGTATGTATGCTTGCAAATCTCAAAAGAGAGACAGAGAGACAGAAGGGAAGAAAGAGAAAGAGGGAGAAAGGCAAGAAGAAAAAAGAAAAAAGAAAGAAGAGGAAGAGGAGGAAGAGGAAAGAAACTAGAACTTAAGATTTTGGAAAAGATAAAGAAGGAATTTCCTCAGGTTTCACCTATTTGCAAGTTAACAACTGTTATGTACGAAAGCACTTCATTTGGCGCATTTCTAGTGCTCTGACTTTCTACAAGATTTAAGACTTTTCTTAATTATAACTGATTTCGTGGTGCACATAGTAATCTAAAATTAAAGACTGACCAAAGAAAGAGACGTAGGGATGACACCTTTGAGGCTAATTGAAAATTCTGAAAGAACATTTTCAAATGACTAGCTCAAACTATAATATATGCACTGAGATAATGAGTATTATTAATATGACACTGTATGCAATTTAAGAGAGGTCAAAAACATACCATCACCTCTGTTTATGTGGTTTTGAAGTATCTCTCTCTGGAGGCACATTTGCAATCTGAGAACTAAAATCATTAATTAAACTATTTGAACAAAGACCTTCTGGATGCCTGAAACACACCAGACATAATTCATGTGGGGATTACCTCTACACTGGAGGATCTGTCAAGTTAGTACAATGTGCTTCAGGGGATATTTCTAGTTTAAACACTCAACTTATCTAATCTTCCTTCATCCACAGAGAAGCCACTAGCTTTCTATCCAAATCGAGTCTCTTTTATCAGTCTAGAATAGCCTTGAATCTCAGCTCACTTTCTCAGACTGAGCTCTTTCTACCCAGATCAGTTGTGAATATCTTATAGAAGACAAGTGACTGTGTTTGTTTGGATTCCATCTCTTTCCCTAAGTTGTATGTTCTTGTCCAACCAAAAGTAACCTTTCCCTTTGCTATCATGCTTTCTTCATCTTTTCTTGTTTTCTTACAATGTTTGTTGCATCGTTCTCTACCAATGTGACAGTTACTGAGGTCAACTTGCTCCTCCAGCCACTGACAAGAGGTCCTTGAGACCAAAGAATGAACACTAGCTTTTTCCTTTCTTGTACCTGCAGTCAAAGAACCTGTAGTCAGTGTTATGTGATAAGAATAACCCCTACTCAGTAATGATCTCCCTGAGCTGTATATGTCTCAAGGCATTTTTGAAACAGGCACTGCTTAGTGTCTTCTGTGTTAGGAGACCAGCACCACTTGCAAGCTTGTTGGAAACGCAAAATGGTGGGGGTCTCGCTCAGTGGTAAAAAGCCTGGTGAGCACAGATGAGGGCAGTCTTCAATCACCAGTATTGCAAAACAACAACAACAATAATAAAACAAAGCAAAAAAAAAAATCCAAAACAAAACATCAAACAGAACAGCCTTGAGTAGGACCCAGATCTCCTGAATCAGATCTGCATTTTAACATAATGCCTGTGGCTTATTCTGCACATTTAAAGCTTAAGGGGGCACTATCATTTGGTGTATAGTTGAGGTGTTGATCTACTGAATAAGTTGTTTGATTTTACAGTTGTGTATTTACTAATCTTTTAAAAAGTATTCTAATGAATATAAGCTGAGCATCCCTTTTCTGAAAATCCAAAATCCAAAATCCAAAATGCTCCAAAATAAAACTTTCTGATAACTGCCATGACACTGCAAGTGGAAAATTCCACACCTGACATCACATGACAAACTGCTGTTGAAACTCAAGTCCTTTAAGGATACTGCATAAAATTTACTTCAGGCTAGATGTATATGCAATTCAAGTGAATTTTGTGTGTAGACTTGGAACTCATCCCCAAGATATCTTATTATGTATATGCAAAACTCCAAAATCAGAAAAAATCTGAAATTTGAATCATTGCTTCTGGTCCCAATCATTTTGAATCAGGGATAACTAACCTATATATTCTTAAATAAGAAATTTTTGTTAATGAATTGAATCTTTTCAGCTTTAAGCAGCACAAATTATGATTAAGTATGAAGGAACAGGGTTGAAGTTAAAGGGGTTTTATTTTCATTGCAGCAGCTTCCTTCAATATCTCTTTCAAGACTGGCTTGTCATTTGAATTGTCTTTAATTTTGTAATTCCAATGAGCTTGTTTCCATCCATGTTTACTTCTACCCACTCCTGTTAACAGCAATGCCCTGAACCTGAATTCATTAACTCAAAGATAAAACAGAATGGTCAAATGCTGCTGCCGTCTAGGATAATTCTCCTGGCTTTGCAACAATGCACACCAGTCTTGTCCCAGTCTATTATTCTATCAATGCTGGTTCTTACAGATATTTTGTTGGTTTTGTATTTTTCTGAGTCTAAAATATTCAGGAACAGTGGTTACAAAGTTTAAAACTCCTTACTAACACTTTCTTTTTACATAAGTAGTCTCTGTTGTGTCTAGGATGAGGCCTTTTCTTGACCACTTGATTTCTGAACTGTATCAACAGCTGGGCTCCCAATCTCATCCTCAGGTTTTGGAGTTTGTTTTGAGTCAGCCAGAGGCAACTCATTGAAGTATGTCTCTAGCCAAGCAGGCTACATCAACCTGCTTCTTTTTTGAGATGACAGCTAGAAGAGGAGACAAGGTGAACAGGGGCCTATGTGGCCATGTGTTTGAGTTCCCACTGCTCCTCCTTCGCTGTTCTTGGTCTTGGTCTTGGTCTATTTCTGTACTCTGGCTCTAAGGACCTCCTGATGAGTTAGCAACATACACCTGTTTGTTTATTTAGACGAAGTTCAAGTGAATAAGAAAATTGATAGGTACTATAAAAGAAAAAGACAGCAAGTGGGTATGCAACATCTTCTGTACCAATTTTATAATATACAAAACATTTTTCTTCTCTTTGAGACTGTCATAGTTTAAAGAGCGAGGTTGGAGACTGAACTCCATTTTTTGGTACTCAATGTGTGTATAATCATAAGCAAGATGCTTATGAAAGTGGAATTACCGATGTAGCAATTTAGCAAAAAATGTTTTAAGGACCCTTTTAGCTCCATGATTTATAAATCTTGGATCCATAATCCTGGGATTTATAGAATTAGCTATAGCTTCTCTACAATATTTCTTCAATAATGAATTGTATCAATCAGTTAAGAACTAATACCAATCCTTCACAAACTTTTCCAAAAAAATGAAGAGAAAATGATTCCTAACTCATTGTGACACTGTACTTACTCTTATACCAAAACCATACAAGAATGTTACATGAATAGAAAACTACCGATCAATATTCTTTCCGAGTATTGATACAAATGTTCTCACCAAAATTCTAGCAAATGGAATGAACCAACATACCAAAAATATACCATGACTAAGCAGAATTTATGTTTGGGATACAAGGATGATTCAACATCAATGTATGAAAATCAATCACCACAGCAGTAGAATGAAGGACAAAATACATGTGATTGGCTCAGTTAATTCAGAAGAAAAGCATTTGACAAAATTCAATGACTTTTCATGATAAAAAATACTCAAAAACTAATAATCAAAGAAAACTACTGTAACATAATAAGACAGCATATAAAAATCCATAGTGAACATACTTAATGATGGTGACAGGCTGAAAGCTCCTCCTCTAATATCAGAAACAAGGCAAAAATGCCTATTGTTGCTGCATTTATTCAACATTGTTCTGGAAATTCCAGTCAGAAATCAAGCAAGCAAAAGAAATTAAAGGCCCTCAAACTGAAAAGAAAGAAGTAAAAATGATTCTGCCCACAGATCGTACAATCTCATATGTTGAAAACCTAAGATTCAGTATACAAAAAGTCTGTTAGAAATAATAAGTGAATTTAGCAAAGTAGCAGGATATAGTTAATGTGCAAAAATTTGTTGTATTTCTGTACACTAACAGCAAGCAATTTGAAAAGGAAATTACAAAACCAATTTCATTTATAATAGCATCAGCAAGAATAAAATATTTAGAAATTAATTTAGCTACAGAGGTGAAAGATTTATACAATGAAAACCACAAGACATTGTGGAAAGAAATCAGGTATAAATAAATGGAAGGACATCTTACATTCATGGATTGGGAACCTTAACATTGTTAAGATGTCAAGATTGCCCAAAGTCATCTGCAGATACAATGTAACCTCTGAAAATTCAAATTATTTTTTACAAAATAGAAAAAATCTGGGGCTGGAGTAGTGATTCAGGAGTAGAGCACTTACCTGATATGTACAAGGACCTGGATTTGAACCCCAGCACATACACTCATTGTGTATGTGTCAGCAAAACAAAAACCAGGTGAAAAAATAAATAAAATTGATTCTTTCTCTCTTACTCTCTTTTTGAAAAACAACAACAACAATAACAAGAAGAAATAGAAAAATCCATCCTAACATTCATATAGAATCTTAATTAATTCTGAATAGCAAAAACAATCTTGAAGAAGAAGCAGCTAGGGGACACATACTTTCTGATTTCAAAACTTACTACAAAGAAATAGTAATAAAAATGGTGTGGTCCTGGCATAATACCACATATACAGACCAGTGAAATAGAGAGCCAAGAAATAAACACTTGTATAATGTGGTCAAATAAATTTTGACAAGGGCCTCAGGAGCACTCCATAGAGTAAGGACAGTCTTCTAACCAAAAAGTGATGAGAAAATAGAATATCTACATATATAAGAATGAAGTTGGACCCTTACTAATCCAATATACAAAACAACAACAACAACAAAGTAATAAACATCTAAAGGAAAAGCCTATTTCCCTAAAATTCTTAGAAGAAAACATAAAGCAAATGCTCCATGACTTTAATTTTGTCTGTGACTTCTTGGATACAACACAAAAGGCACAGCAATAAAAAATAAATAAACAGACTAATTGAACATTTGATTAGCTTTCTCACCAGTGCAGTCAAAATACCTGACAAAAAAATATTAAAGGAGAGAAAGTTTATTTGGGACTCACAGTTTCAGAGTTCTCAGTCCCTGGATAGCCAACTTCACTGCTCTGTGCACAAGATGAGGCAGAACATCATGGGGAAAGGACTCAGGAGAGGAAAGTTGCTGAGATCATAGAGGGGTCCGGAAGGAAAGAGAAAAGAGAGAGGGGGAGACAGGGAGAGAAGGAGAAAGGGAGAGAGAGGGGGAGAGAGAAAGGGAAAGGGAGAAGGAGGGAGGAAAAGGGAGAGATAAAGAGAGAGGGAGAGGGGGAGGAAGGGAGGGAGGGAGGGGGGAGAGAGAGAGAGAGAGAGAGAAGGAGAAGGAGAAACAGAGCAAGCACAGGGAAGATGTTACCTTCCTGGCACACCTCAGTGACCCACCTCCTCCAGCCTTGCCCCTCCAGCCTACAGTTACCACTCAGTCTATTCACATTCAGACAGACTGATTAAGTTAAGCTCTCACAATCCAATCATTTTACTTCTGAAACATTCCTGCATTAAGACAGGAGTTTTGGGGGACACCTCATATCCAAACCATACCATCTCATCTCTCATATGTAAGACAATGAGAGAAATTTCAGAAGTGAACTAATTGAGTTATGAGAATCTTAACCTAATCAGTGCATTAATCTACTTTACTGGATTAACTGGGTGGTAACTGTAGTCTGGTAGGGTGTGAATGGAGAATGTGGATCCCAGGGGGTGTGTCTTTGAGATGCTATTGTGTTCCTAGTGAGCAGAGCAGTGATGTCCTAAGCCACTTTCCTCCACCACATTCTTCCACCACGATATTCTGTCATATCTCATGCACACAGAAATGGACTTGGCCATCTATGCACTAAGACCACTGAAACCATGAAACTTTTCCTCCTCTAAAATTGTTTTAGTCAGGACTTTAGTTATGGTGATAAGAAAGCTGACTAAAACTCTGGACTTCATGAAAATGATCGAAATTGTGTGCATTAAGAGTACACAGAACAAGCATCAACGAAAGGAAAACAGGCAATCATAAAAATATTTGCAAATCATATATCAGGTTTTTTTTTTCTGGTACTGGGGATTGAACCCAGGGATACTTTACCACTGAGCTCTATCTTTAGCCTTTTTTTATTTTTTTACTTTGAGATATAGTCTTGTTAAATTGCTGAGGCTATCCTTAAACTTATGATCCTCCTGCCTCAGCCGCCTGAATCACTAGGATTACAAGCATGTACCATCTGACCTAGCTGAAAATTATATCTAATAAAGGATTAATATCCAGAGTACATGGAGAATTCTTAAAACTCAACAACTTATCTCTCACCCTACACAAAAATCAAAATGGATCAAGGAACTAGGAATTAAACTAGTTACCATACAACGGCTAGAAGAAAAATTAGAAGCAATAAACCAGCTTATGGGAGTAGGCAAAAACTTTCTCAATAAGATTCCCAAAGCAAAAGAATTAAAATCAAGAATTAATGAGTGGGATGCCATTAAATTAAAAAGCTTTTGCTCAGCCAAGGAATTGGTCAAAACTGTAAGAGAGAACCCAGAGAATGGGATATAATCATGACCTAGGATTCCTCTGACAGGGGACTAATATCCAAAATTTACAAAGAACTCAAAAAACAATATCAAAAACACAAACAAGTCAATCAGTAAATGGAACAGAGAGCTAAACAGAAATTTCTCTACAGAGGAATTTGAGCAAGCCAATTTATACATGAGAAAGTATTCTAAAACACTGGTAATCAGAGAAATGCAAATCAAAACTATATTAAGATTTTACCTCACTCCAGTCAGATTGGCAAAGATGAAGAATATGAACAATAACAGATGCTGGATGGGGTTGTGGGGAGATAAGAACACTAACACATTGTTGGTGGAACTGCATACTGGTACAGCTTCTCTGGAAAGAAGAAGTAGAATTAGCACTTACAGAACACAGCAAAATCAATGTTCACAGCAGCTCAATTTATGATAGCTAAATTATGGAATCAACCCAGATGCCGTTCACTGGATGAATGGATTCAAAAGCTGTGGTATACACACACACACACACACCCTGGAGATCCACTCCACTATTAGAAACAACAATATTGTAGCCTTTGAAGGTAAATGGAAGGCAATGGAAGAAATTATGCTGAGCGAAATTAGCCAAATCCAGAGATTCAAGGGTCAAATGTTTTCCCTCATTTGTGAAGGACATAGCAAAACCCAGGCTTGGTGAAACGTCAAGCTCAAGTACTAGATTCGCCAAAATCAAAGTAACACATAATCTAGCAGAACCATAAATATTGGGGGGGGGACGAAGGGAGAGGAGAAGAAGGGATAATAGGGAGAGATCTATCGGGGGGATCAACTATGTAGCTTACTCTTTACTCTCCCAAGAAACCAAATAATTCTTATGCAATCATTTAATTCTGGAAAATGCACAATCTTATATATATATGTAAAGATATTTATATCTGTTTATAGGGGAAATATAGAAGAGTCAAGTGACTGGGATATGGGATGATTCTGGATTAGGATCAGGGGCATATCATATTATTACTGTATATGCAATTATGATTGTACAACAACACAACTCCTCAATAAAATTTAAAAAAAGAAAAAAAAAACAATTTAATTGAAAAATGGGCAAAGAAATTGAACAGACATTTCTCTGAGGAAGATGTACAAATAATCAATAAGCAGATGAAAGTTAATCAACATCACTGGTCTTTAGGGAAAGGTAAACCGAACTATAATGATATGCCACCACATATACATTGGAATGACTATTATCAGAAAAGTAGAAGCATTGGTGAGGGTGTAGAAAATCTGAAACCCTTATATATTATTGATGGAAATGTAGCATAGTCTAGCCATTGTGGAAGACACAATGAAAGTTCCTCAAAATTCTACTTTTAAAAAATAGAATTATCATGTGATCTAATAATTTCACTCTTATATTGATATATCCAAAGATATTGAACAAAAGATCTTGAAGAAATATTTTTACACAAAAGTTCATACCAGCATTGTCCATAATAGTTAAAATACAGAAGCATGCCAATTGTTCATCTACAGATGAATGGATACACAATGTTATACAGACAGACAACAAAATATTATTCAGCATTAAAAAGGAGGAAAATCTTGACATATAACATGGAAGAATCTTGAGGACATTATGTTAAATGAAGAAAGCCAGCTAGCTACAAAAAGACAAACATGGTATTATTCCATTTATATGAACTCCTTAGAGTAGGATATCATAGACATAGAAAAGAGAAAAGGGTTTCCAGGCCTAGGCTGGAAAGAGAAGATATTGGGGAGTTGTGTTTATGAAAGATTTCCCAAATATATTCATGTTGGCTCTTATTATTGTTTAGATAGTACGTGTCCCCCAATAGTTCATGTGTGAGACAATGCAAGGATTTTCAGAAGTGAGATGATTAGGAAAATTGAGTTGTGACCTAATCAGTGGATTAATCCACTGATGGATTAACTGGGTGGTAGGGTATGGCTGGAGGAGCCATGTCACTGAGAGCATGAATTTGGGGTTTATATTTTGTCACTGACGAATACAGCACGCTTGCTTGTTCTCTCCCTCCCTCCCTCTCTCTCTCACTCTCTGTCCTGTTTGCCATATCATGAGCTGCTTTCCTCCTCCATATCCTTCTGCCATGACATTCTGCCTCAGGCTGAGAGCGGTAGAGTCAGCTGATCCAGGACTGCATCTCCAAAATTGTGAGCCAAAATGAACATTTCCTCTTTATTTATTTATTTTTGGTAAGGCTTTTGGTCATAGCAACAACAACAACAACAATAAAAAGCTAACTAAAACAGCTCATTTTTAAAAACTTATGAAATATGGTATTTGGGGTTGTGAGAAATCAAGCCCGCTAAATCTTTTCCAAGGACTCTGGGCATGAGGCTCCACATTGCATCTAAACTTTTGGTTGTCTCTCTTGAAGACTTGATCTAATGGACACTGAAACTCAAAATGCCCAATTTTTCACTTTTCCTAGAGACTAGTATCCATTTTGAACTGGGCTTTAAGCATGCCAGCCCCTAAAGGGATCTGTCACAGTGTCTTTATTCTGCCCTCTCAACCTTTACTTCCCAGTAATTTCACAGGTTGTGATACTTAGACATCACCTTCCCTTGGAGTACAGCTCATCGTTGGGACCCTCAGTGTCTAGATCAGACCTTTATAACATGATTGTCACAGTCCCCTGGTTCACCCATGGACATGGCCTTCCTCAAGTGGGCAGCAAGCTCCCATGTATAGACACCCTTTCAAATATATTTGCAGTTCTGATAACAAGTCCTATATCATTCATCTGCTTCACAAGCATTTGATGAATAACTGAATGAGAATTATCAATGGTCAGCAATCAGAAGTGATATTGAGGTCTTGTTCAAATGGAAAGAACTATACCAGGAAGCTAACCAATGGAAATATTAGAGTACCACCAAGTCCTATTTCAAATGTAAAAGACCTTGAGGCTCACCTCCAGCCTTTGTTCCAGAGAGGTGAGAAAAGTGAAGGTGGGAGTGAACCCAAATGGGAGTCACAGGAAGGATTAATCCTCACAGATGATAGTCTTGATACTTTTTCAATGCCTGTTTAGCATAGAATTGTCTCCATGATCTACCTAGAACGATATAAACCCCTAAACTGACCCACCAAAATGAGTTTTCTGCTATCAGATTACCTCTCGCATGGCGGGAGGTCTATCTCTTCTTGTTTAAATAAATCCTACCCTGTATACTCTTCCCTTCCATTACTGTCCTTTGATTTTATTCTTTGAATTTGCAAGACAAGATCCCAGAAGGAAATTAGCAAAGTGGAAAACTTAGTCTCATCGCAAAACTCTGGCTTCATAACTGATGTTTTGCCAGTAGAGGTTCCATTGGCTCCCAAAATGGGTATGCTAAGAACTACGCTAATGAAAGCAGAAGGTGATTCTCCATCAATGAACAAAAATGACTTGTTTACTCAGGAACTTAGAGGGCTGTATGATATAAAGCTTACCTATTTCTGACTAAGTTATTAATGCTAGGAGCTTTTCTAGATTTATAAATAAAATTTTCAGTTAGGCAGAAACTATTTTATCCAGGAATTCTCTATTATTTAAGGAAAAACACAATAATTTTAATGATGAAGGCTAGATGAACATCAATCAGTCTCATTTAGGTGACAGAACAAATGCCAGCAGAGAACATCAGCAAACAACTATGAACCTGCTTAGAAACTGCTAATCATTCCCATCTGTCTTAGTCTGCTTTATGTTGCTATAACAAAATGCCTGAGGCTGGACAACCTATAAAGAGATTTATGTGGTCCATGCTTCTTGTGTCTGGAGAGTCTAAACAGCATGACACCAGCATTCTGGTCACTATATAGTGTCACAATATAGTGAAGAAGTGGAAAGGAAATTGGTCATGTGCAGAAGAGCCAAGCACATGGGATGACCTTGATTTACAACAATCTGCTCTTGAGAGAATGAATCCAATCTCATGAGACCTGATCTACTCCCAAGAAATAGCATTAATCCATTCATAAGAGTAGAGTTCCTGTGACTTCAAACAACTCTTTCAGATTTTACCACCTTAATGTGACCATCTGGGGACCAAGCTTCGAGAATGCAAATCTTTGGGAAATAAACCATATTCGAATGACAGCATCATCTTACACCTATTTTATTGGAAGACAATAATATCTAAAGATAAAAAAATGCATAGATTTTTTTAGAGTCTCAATGTTAAGAGCTTTCTAAATCTGAACCAATGCCTCTCCACCCCAAAATGACAGTCATTAATCAGTACCACTGAAAACCACTCTAGGGTTTGGGTCAAAAAGCTGCAGGTTGACAAAAACCAGTTCCTTGGAGCAGAGGTGACCTTAGTTCCCATGCAATGTCACCTGTAAAAGTTTCAAAACAAGTAATTCAAGTTCCATACCTCAAATCCAGGTGAAGAAAGGAAGCTGGCACATATCAAGCACCTAGCATATGGTGAGGATATAGCCAGGACGTGTGTATATCATCTCATAAGCACTTAGTGTGCACCTACTGTGAACTAACAACATGCTGAGCAAGAGGGGATGTAGACATCCACTGTCCAGGATGCTGCCCACAGCACAGGAAAAAGTTAGTTTTTGACCAAGCACTGAAGTGTGTAAAAAGGACTTGTGGACAAGGAAAAGCATGCCTTGAGTATACAAAGACCAGGTGCAAATAACCTAGTTTGGGGGTTCAGGATGAACCTCCTGTGGAGATATCATTTAAGAAAAGCCCTGAAGGTGGTGTGAACTTAGCCAGGTCAAGAACAAGGTAAACTGTTCTAGGCTGAGGAAACAGCATGCTAAATGCCTTAGATATCTGAAGCAAGGAATTGACAAGACAGGAAACCAACCAGTAGAGGTGGGGGGAGTAGAGAGTCTCAGGAGAGATGGAGCCTGTCGTTACAACCTCAAGAGTCCATCGAAGCAAAAAGAGGTAATATCCAAAGGTCTAGGCATATAATGGAGAATAGGAGGAGTGGATTATAAGAATGAGGCACTCCTGCTTCTGGTTTAATCACACACATCAGATGAGCTGAACTCATGAGTGCTACACTCCATGCCCTGGCTCCCACTATTCTGGAGCTTACAGTACCATCTTGGCTCATACCTGGTCAGGCCAGTGGGTTAACATACTTGGTACAGCGTCAGCCAATGGCAGTTAAGGAGCTGATGTATAAAAGGCCCAGCTCCTTTATCCCTGCCTAGGACAGCTCTGAGATTGAGTCTCTCATAGGCTCCTAAGAGGCACATACCCCAGTTCCCCAGAGATCAACTTGCTGATTATACACTATTTCTGTCCTTTCTCACTTCCTTGCTCCCAGCTTGTCATTCCCTGGGACCCCCTCCTAAAATCTTGTCTCAGGGTGCTATGATTTGAATATTATTGTTGCCGCTGAACCTCATGTGAAATTTAATCTCTATTGTGAGACATAAAGAGGGTAGAGAGTTAATCTCATTATGGTGTTTAGAGGTTGTGTCTTTCAGAGGTGAGTAGAATTGCACAAGGTCATTGGGATGGAATTCTGGTGACTTTGTAAGAAGAGAGACCACAGCACACTTTGTGTATGTGCTGTCTCCTGCCATGTGATATCCTGTGCCTCCTCAGGATTCTGTAAGAATTCTATCACCTTGACCGTGAACCAGAACTAAGCCAAAATTAACCTCTTTTCATTATAACTTACCTGTTTGTAGTATTGTGCTATTAGGAAAACAGATTAATACTCACATCTTGGGGAACAAACCCAAAGCTACTGTCCTACAATCCTATGTGATGTTATCACAACTTCTGTATGAACAAGAAAACCCAAAGAGTCAACTTGTATGTCTATTAAGCTCACAACTCTACAAATAATATTTATATTATATAATCTTTAATTATATTATTATTTTACATATTATATATTATGCACATTAATAATATGTATATACATTTTATTAATGTGTATTATTAATGACTGTAATTTTTCTATGATCAGGACATGGAGGAGGACGTACATAGTTACCTTCAGATATCCTAACAGAAGCCAGGTAACAGAGACAGAAGGCCTTGAAGCTTGTAAGATGAAAGGTAACACATCTACGTGGATGAACACATCTAACATCCCAAATTAAAAGCAGGCCTGCAAGATAATTAATTCTTCCTGCAAATTCGTAAGCTGCTTGATTACAGGGAGAGGGCATGTGGAGTCACACAGTCTTTGTGTCCTTAGTCCCTGAGAGCATAATTCCTCATGGCTAATTGATAAATTGGCATTTGGATTCCATTGAGAAGTCTCAAAAGGTGAGATAATTTAAGTCTTTTAAAAGACTGATTCTCTCACACATATTGGGAAAGAATTAGGTTTTCTGGCTTGTAAGGCCAGAGAAAACACAGTTCACCAAATAATGAATGTCCCCCACATTTCCTGCAACCTGCAGAATTCGGCCCAATTGGAATCTTTTAGATTCTACAAGGTCCTGAGTATAACAGTGCTTGATCTAAATGCAAACAGAAAAGATTCTCATATTAGTTTTCTTTCTTTTCCTTTTTTGATTTGTCAATAATTCTAGGTTTAAAAAAAATCTGTCTCTCCTACTCCACATGCCTGTCCATTCCCTCAAACACATGCACGCGCGCGCACACACACACACACACAACCCTACTAGAAACTAAAAGATCTGTGCTATTGGGCTTATAATTTGTTTGTGTGGGGTGAATGGAACTTTACAAAATGTATCTAATGTCCATATCTCTATTGCTGATAGGAATTTTGTATGTAAAAGATTTTGTGCATTAACATTTACATTTAATGCAAAAATCAACCTCTGGAGCAGCTTCTCCAAGTAGAAGGCAGATGGAGAGAACTATGCATATAACTGAAGAAGAATCTTAAACTAATTGCAGATTAGTCCAGCCAGGGAGCTTGGGGTATGCAGCAAGCATGGATTGTTACCAACACTTTTAATCCCTTCTCAGACAGCTCAATTAAGCAAAGCATTAGGGGCACCAGGTGCTGGATCTTCCCTAAGTCCCAACATTGTTGAAGCCTTTTGTGTAAACAGCAAGCAATCCCTCCTACTAAGCAAATGATATGGGTGTTTCCTCCAGTGCCCAAGTGCTAGGCAAAAGGACTTGCTTGCAGATCCCATAAAAACAATTAAAGTTTGCTCTTGTGCCAGGTGATGCAGTGCATTCCTGTAATTCCAGCAACATGGAAGGCTAAGGCGGGAGGGTTGCAACCTGGGAAACAAGACGCTTAGTCCATGGAAGGTCTGCTCCATTCCTTGAGGCTTGAGAGGCAGTAGAACATCATGGTGGAAGGCATGGCTCCAGGGAGCAGAGAGAGAACTCCACATCAGATACTAAATATACACGCCAAAGGCAGCCCCTCAACGACCCACCTCCTCCAGCTACACCCTACCAGCCTACAGTCACCAGTTAATCCCACCAGGAAATCAACTCACTGACCGAGGTAAGGCTCTCATAATGCAATCACTCACCTCAGACTTCCTGGATTGTCTCACACAAGCTCCCAACTTTCATCCAAACTATAACATTGGCCTTTTACAGAAAAAGTTTACTGATTCTTGACAATCACTCCTATTATACCACTACTGCTACTAACAACAACAGTACAAGGAAGGCCATACTACCATTAACATCACACCATCAACACTACTGACTCTGTTCCACACACACACACACACACACACACACACCAGACTGTGGAGATGTAGAGGCTCCCATTTGTCAAAAATTTAAGTGACAGGACTGCGAATGTGGACACAGACTCAAGCAAGAAGTCCTCCTCCCTACACACTGAGTGAGAGAAACAAAGCCTTCAATATTCCCATCTCTACAATTCTCATGTATAAAGATTTTTTTCATCTCTAAGAAATTCTAACTGCAAGCCTACAGTCACACATTGTCTGAGGTTCTCACACTCGCAGTGTGCCCTGAAAAACACAGTTAGACATTTAGTTTCTAGTGTTTTGGCTGGGAATCCCCCACCCTGATTCTTGTCAGAAGCAAATGCAAATGCCCTCTAGAAGACTGCTAAAGATAAGCCTCCAATAATCTCTTGTAGATAATTTAGAAGGAACTGGAGTTTAAACTTAGAGAGAAATAAATACTGGAATGATTTGAATACATGTGTCCCTTCCTCCAAAATTCATATGTTGGTATTTACCCCCAAAAATAATGTTATTAAGTGGTGGGGCTCTTGGGAGGCATCTGAGGGAGTGAGTGAGCCCCTTTTGCCATGTGAGGAAATAGTGTTAAATCTCTCCAGAGAAGGCAGTAACCCTAAGGGCTCATCTTGCAGAGAGCAACTATCACCAGACATCAAATCTGCTGGCACCTTGATCGTGGTCTATTGAACTATGAGAAATAAACTTCTATTATTTATAATTACCCAGTCTGTGACATTTTGTTATAGCAACAAGAACAGACTAAGATGAGCACTCAACATTTGAGGAAATAATTCACAATTAGCAAGGGTAAGAAAAATACCACAAATCTTATTCACAATGACTATACATATTAACACCATCAGATAAAGATTATAAAGCAAATGTGTTCAAACATTTGCTTTTGGGCTTAATTAAATATGCAAAAGTAATTTCAAGAATAACTACTAAGTGAATAGAAACAGTTGTATATATTCCAAACCAGATGAGAAAAAAATAAATAAAACTGGAAAAGAAGCAAAACCTCAATACAATAAAAAGAGGCAAGGAAAGAAAAAAAAGAAAAAAAAACACAAGACCAAATAAAACAGAACAAAATAACAATAAAAATTAGAATGGCAACAAGTCCAGATATTGTGGTATTAAAATAGGTATAACTTAATTAAATTATTAGTATGATTTAAAATAATACCTAAACATGTGCTGTTTAGAAAAGACACATCTAAAGCAAAGACTTGGAAACACTAAAAGTAAAAGAATGGAAAATAAATATACAAGGAAAATTGTAAGCAAAAGATATGAAATCTGGCTAAGTTAATGAATATAAAACAGAATTGAGACTAAAAAGTAGAAACTGCTACTAGGTAATGCCACAGTTACTTTATAGATAAGTCCAAATCAACAAGTAGATGTAACAATTCACCTCAAAGCAAAATTTATAGAATTACATGGATAACATGACAGCTTTACCATCATGACAAGAGACTTCAAAATACTCTTTCAATTATATTAAGAAAAAAAACATGCCAAAAGAAAGACCTGGAATATGTGAATAACAGTTTTGATCAAAACAAGCATAAATAAATCTTGACATCAACAATTAGAGAATACAGATTCTTCTAGGCACATGTTTCTTTTCTCTCTCCCTCTCTCCCTCTTTCGGTCCGACCTCCCTCCCTCTTTCCTCCCTTTTTTCCTTCCTCCCAATCTTCTTCCCTTCCTCCTTTCCAAAAATTGATCATGTAATAGGCCACGAAGGAAGTATCAACAAATCTCAAACAATTAGCTATCTTGTAAACCACATTCTCTAAACACAACACAATTAAAGCACAATTTAAAAAAATACCCTCATTTGAAAATTAAGAGTAAAGAAATGCTTTCTTAATAACTATCATAACAAGGAGGAATCATAACAAAATGTAAAATTACGTAGGATGGAATTTAAAAACTACCAAACAAACCTAGAGGTGCGGGTGAAGCAATACTTAGTGGTAACTAGATATCCTTAAATACATATTTTGCGGGGGAAAGGTTGAAAAGTAATGAGTCACCATCCAAATCAGTAATTTAGCCAACAATAATAATAAAGGCAAAGAACAAACAACAGGTGATAATAAATGTAAGAGCAAAAACAAGTGAAAAAAAGAAAGATTAAAAACACAGAGGACTGACAAAGCCAAAAGTCTGTCCTGTACAAGAGGTTTGTGCAGCCACACGCAAGACAGAGAATCGAGTACACATTATTTTTTCTCTTCTCTAAGACCCCATTCAAGTGCTGGTGGAAGGATCAAAAGGACAATGCCTTTGAAACTGAGAGGAAAAACTTTTATAATCATTTTAAGAGTGAGAAAAAAGAAGCAAAACAATGCAACAAGAAAGATTTTCAGGAATCAGAAAATTTGTTTCACACAAAGGCTACCTGAATAACTAACAAAATGTACTCCAGGAAAAAAAGATCACCATCAAAATCAAGGAAGCTGGTAATCGGGGATAAGAAAAAAACAGTGAAAAGCTCAAGATATGAATAAAGAAAAATCCTCACTCAGCAGCCACCCAGCAGCAATCTGCTCCTTTCAAGCAAACATCAGTGGGCTCCACAAAGACTGTCTTTGTGAATGAGAATGACAGAGCACACACAAAGCTGAAAGATACTAGAGATGCTGAGAAGAGGCATAGGTTTCTTTCTTCAGTGTGAAGAAGAAGAAAAAAGTCGTTCAGAAACTCCAGGAAAAAAACCACTCCATCAGAAAAAAATGTATAAGAATTCCAAGAGTCAGATACAAGGCAAAGCAAACTTTCCCATGATCTCCAGCACTTGTGGAATTTTAAATGATGAATCCCCTCTAGACAGTATTTTCCTTCTACTTGCACAGTGGTTTTGATACTGTTAAGTAGTACACAAGGAATATTATTTTATTATCACAACTTGGGTGTAGAATCATACTGTTTATAGAATCAGGATAATAAATGTTTAATAATTTGACATTTGGAATGTACCAAATATAATTGAAATACAGATTTTAAAGCTTATCAGACCTGACAAAGTTCTCAGCATCATTGTCATTTTGGCCAAGAAGCATTAGGCATTTCTTAAACACAAATGTATCAAAATCTTTATAAGGATTATCTTGTGTAAATTTCGCAGTAACCCCTTTAAGGAGGATTGCTGTTATCCCCATTTTATACATGTGGATATTGAGGCATTAGTAACTTAAGTGATTTGCTCAAGGTCTTTCACCAGTAAGCAACAGAACTAGGCTTCACATCCAGGAAGTCTGACTTTAGAGTCTGACCCCTAGTCACTAAGATGGACTCATTCTAATTTTGAAAGCAAGGACAAGGTCAACCTCAGCAGATGGGAAAGAGAGGAGCATAGAAGGCAAGTTTGCCAACTATGGCCATCCCCTGCATGGTGGAACAGGAAATGGAGGCTCAAAGATGTTCATTAGAGTATATGATGGTAATCAAGGAAAAAATTCACAATAATACAACCTTCAGAAGTCAAGAGGAAGGAAAAGCATGTGGATGGGTCCTAGTGTAAGCAAACTAAACTCCAACCTTAGGTCAGCTGACTTCTGCCTTTTCAAGTAGGGAATCCACTGGATTGAATATAAAGTCATAGAAAAAAAATCAAGAAATACCTGGATGAACACAGCAGTCATAGTGAACCTTGTCAAAAGAGAAAGAGAAACAGAAGATGCCTCTGGGAAGCAGGATGAGGATAGAGTAATTGAGTAGGAGTCCAGGAGATAGGTTTGGAATTTTTATGACTATCTTTGTGTATTATTTAATTTTATAAAATATGCCTTAATTATTCTAGTCACCCACAAAAAAAAACCAATACACCCCAAAAAACAATTTAAACATCATTTCATTATAGAGAAATTGGAATCCTTGAGCATTGCTGTGGAAAACGGTATGGAGATTTCTCAAAATTAAACAGAATGATCATGATTCAACAATTCCACTGCTAGGTATATACAGAAAAGAAATGACAGAGGGACTGCAACAGATATTTGGGGACACCAAGGTGCATAGAATCATAAGTCACAGTAGTTAAAAGCTAGAAACAACCAAAGTGTCCACTGACAGATGAACAGATAAACTGAATGTGGTATATTCAGCAATGGAATATTATTCAGTCTTTTAAAAAATGAAGGAAATTCTCATACACACTACAATATGGGTGAACTTAGAAAACATTATGCTTAGTGAAAATAAGCCAGTCAGAAAAAGAACAAGTACTGTATGATTCTACTCACATAAGGTCCCCAGAGTAGCCAAATCCATAGGCAGAAAATGGTGGTTGTCAGGGGCTGGGGGCTGTGGTTACAGGGAATTGTTTAATGGAAACAAAGTATTAGTTTAGGAAGATGAAAATTTCTAAAGATGGGACAGAGTATTTTTACATAAAGTGCACTTAATGTCAGTGAATTGTACACTTAAAATTATTAAAATGGAAATTTTTATATATGTATTTATCACATTTAAAAAATTGTGTCCTTTGACCTTCATAAAGTCTCAAAAAAGAAGTAATGGTATAGTACACATGCCTGCACTATGTCTTTTGAACTTCTTAGGATTTATATGAATTAGTTCTTATTACTTTCTGGAAACACAAGAATTGTAAAACATATTAATTCTGATTATGATCTCCCAATTTAGCATTATTGTCTTCATTTTAAATTACATCTGAGGAACTCAGTGGTAGAGTGCTTGCCTAGCACTTCCAAAGCACTGGATTCTATCCCTAGCCCTGGAAAAAAAAAAACCTACTTGTAAATATTACACATTTTAAAATATAATTATTCAAATAGTATTTATGCTGTATAAAAAGATATGAACATACATTTATATATATGTTAAACATATATATTTAAACCTTACAGTGCTTTGCTACAACCAATATTAAATTTTCCTATGTATATGAAAATAAGCTCAAGGGAAAAAAAAAACCTTATCATATTTCATTGAGTGTCAGAAGCCATTGCTTATGAGATAGATCATTATTTAAAATTTCAGAAATGTTCAAACATGAAAAGAATATGCATCTTAGAATCAGAGAAATGCAATCTCCAACAGAAAATAAAAGAGAACCATGGGCTGTGACCTTATATCCAGAAAATCCTTTAGCCTTGGTTAGTTACTAAATGGGTTTCATCTGCAGCAATTATATTCTGTGTTTTGTGGTGGTGGTGGTGATGGTGTGTGTGTACATGTGTGTAAGGGAGAGACACGAGGGCCAGGGAGAGGAAGAGGCAACGAGAGAATCCACTGAGTACGAAGGGTTTCCAGTAGACCCAGAGTTTCATGAGGAATATAAATTACCCAAAGATCAAAGAGGCCATGTGGCTGCAGCTCTATCAACAGTAAAGACGCATAATACAGACCTGAGACACAGATTGGCTGTTGCTAGGATCCATTCCATGGAAATGGTAAAAGAAAGCTGCAAGATCACATGCTTCTTACTTTCCAAGTTCATAGAAATAAATGCAGAGGGGAGAACATGGCAGCTCATCTATTATATCACAAATGATTTATTAAAAGTTATTCAGGGAACTGGGGGTGTAGTTCAGTTCAAGATCCTCTCCCGCCCAAAAAAAAAAAAACATATATATATATATATATATATATATATATATATATATATATAAAAAACAGGGTGCAATATGAAATCTCATGAGGTACTGTGAAAACAAAATGGTACAGTGAGTTGCTTTTTCTCATGCCAAGGGTTTCCACCAAACCCCAAATTTGCTAAAATGAATCCATAGCACAAAAACTAAAAGCTATTGTTCTTTCATCTTTTTCCTATAATTCAAGTGCTTCTTCATTACAAAAGTCATAATTTCTTTATTACATAGATTCAGAAATGAATGCACAATCTCACAGACTGTATCCACTTTCTAATTACTTAACATCATAAACTTTCATTCCGCTTTCCGGACCTACAAATGAAAAGCAGAGGACCAGTTCAGTCTGAGAAATGTAAAATATCAGTAGCTGAAATTAGTTCATCAGAGTTTTGACTGATGAGAAAATGAGTCACATTGTAATCCAGTGCTCCTGTGTTAATATCTCAAGTTTATTCCTGTAGCCATTTATTCTCTGTCAGCCTGTGATGGAATTCAAAGACTTAATGAAGGTCAAGGGACACAATTTGGAATGAAACACACACTCCAGGGGACCTGCTAGGTCAGCCTCAGTCTGCCTGGGCATGCGTTTGTGACCCTGGCAAAGGGAAAGGTTTTAGTAAGACGTAGGATGGGGGGGGCGGGTGGTCCTCCTTGCAGGCTGCCAGACTGCTTTGTTAATTTCATTTCATTACCAACAGATAGGAGCTGGTTTCTTTGTAGGTGAATTCCTTAATGTTCGGAGTACTGTGCTTTAAAGAGTGAAAACAGAGTTAAGAAATATATTCAAGCAGTGAATATGGAGATGAGTCATCTCTCTGGCAGCCTTAGGGTCCCTGTGAATCAGAACTTGGCAACAACCCAGAGGCTGGGACATGGCAGGGCCAACTGGGCAGTTACTGTTATCACCTCCTGCCTGGAGATTCATAAAAATTCAGGGATTCAAGAAGAGGAATTTTTCTTAGACAAAAACATCTTCCTGCAAGGTTAGTTAAGCACCAAGAAGTAGGAAAATGGAAACTCAGACTTGCTGATGATATGATATTCCAACAGGATGTGGATAATTCCCAAATAGTGTTTCTGCATAAGAATGTATTGCAGCTGAAAAATGGCCTCAATTCCTCCCTGCCAATGGGAACTGGCCCTACTCAAGTCTTCCACCTCCTAAGCAGAGATCATGGAGACACCCATAGTATATGACCCGTTGCTGCTCCCTCTTCTGATACTTCCTAAGAATCCATTAGTATAAATCTGGACCATGGAAGAACTTTTTCCTGCCCACTGAGGATGCTCCCAAGATTCCATGCAATATATTTACTGGCTGCAGCAGCCAAATTTAAACAATTTCATTTGCTATATGGTAGATTCCAACAGAAGTGAGCCCGAAAGTCATTAAAAATAGACATTGTATAATGCTGGATCATAGATGCCAACACAGGGGTGAACAGAGAGGGCCTGCCCCATCCCACTTTCTAGATTATTTCAGTCCTACCAAAAACTGGTGTTGCCAGATCTTCAAATTTATTAGGAGAAATTGGCTTTAAGCACTGTGCCATATTAAATGTTTTGGAACCCAACCTGCAATGAAGTATCTATATGTGCCGCATAATAAAGCAAAGATTTCTTTAAATGCATAGCTGAGGGCACAAGAAAGCAGGGAAAATTTTTAGAGGCTAAAACTAAAGCAGAAAATGAAATGCAGAGTTGTAATGCCAAGTTGATACTTCTGTGTTTGGGGGGAGAGAGGCTGTTTTAGTCAACTTTTTCATCACTGAGACCAAAAGATCTGACCAGAACAATATGGGGGGGGGGATTTATTTTGGCTCACAGTTTTAGAGGTTTAGTCCATGGTCTGCCGAACTGCATAGTTCAGAACCCAAGATGAGGTAAAACATCATGGTGGAAGAATGTGGTAGAAGAAAGCAGCTCAGGACATGGTAATCAGGAGGCAAAGAGGACTCTGCTCATCAAGGACACCAAAAACATAACCCCACCTTCTTCATCAAGCCACACCCTACCTGCCTACAATTACCACTCAGTTAATCCCTATCACTGGATTAACCCACTATTAGATTACAGGTTTTGTAATCTAATTATTTCACCCCTGATCATTCTTGCATTGTCTCACACATGAGCCTTTGGGCGACACCCATATCTAAACTATCATAGAGGCTGATCATGAGCCTTGGGCTTCAGTGGCTATTTAGAAGAGATGGGACTTAAGTAGGAATAGGAAATGAAACTCCACACAAATATAGGAACCTGAAAAGACAACCCATTCAGTGAAAATGCTAACTAGAATTATTCTGCCTGTTAGGGCAGTGAGGGGAAAAATAGGGGTTGTTGCACCTGACCTGATACTAGGAAAAGAACAATGCTGTAAACTTCACTGGATCACATGGATTTGAGGTTTGAAATTTTAGTATCCATATATTCAGAAACCCCTACACTGATGAACTGATAAAAATTGGTCTCAAGTGAGCAATTCCTCAGGGTACTTGGTATACATACCCTGTCTTCAGGTCATCCTCTTTGATGATTTTCAATTAAAATTCCATTGAGGAAAGTCACAATTCAAAAATTTTTAATTTATCAAGAAATAGTCTACTCTGAGCCCAAGGCATCAGAAAAGGAGCCTTCCAAGAACTTAAGATAGTGCATAAAATGAGTCTTTTTTAGGATTCAAAGCACAGAAGAAGGCACCAAACTGAAATAGTTAAGAATACATTATCAGAAGTGATAAAACAAATTGGAATTTTCTCAAGTAAACATTGAATTTTAAATGTGCTTATGAATTAATAAGCAAACTGGAAATATCTTATGAGGGAGTGAGAAGGAATAGGGAAATGATGGTATTTCATAGATTCAGCAAAAGATGGAAAATAGGAAATATGTACTAAAAGATAAGAAGATAAAAGTGACACTCCCTCAATCAACAAATAGAAATTCTGGAAGAATAGACAGGGAATTCCAGATGAGAAGAGATGAGAATGGGGAAGAGACAATGTCTAAAAAGATTTGAGAATTTATCAGAAGGATAAATTTATCAGAAGGATGTGAATTTGCAGATTCAAATATACATGAACCAGGCTAAATGAAAGCTATTCCATACCTACACATTTTATAGTAAATGTGCAAAACAAAAGACAAAATGATGATCTTAACCCTAGAAAAAAAATTTAGATTTCCCATGTGAAAGAAAGCAAACCATGAGATTTCTTAACACCAATTCTCTGAATGCTTCTAGGAGATGGCCCTTCCGATGGTCATAATGAGATACTCAGGGACAAAACCTGCCTATGAAAACAGGACCCCTTAGGAATAACGGATTAAGACATCTCGGGGAAATAAGACAACCAAGCTAGTTCTCAGTCTGATAGGGTTAATAGACATACCAGAAAATTAGAACTTAAAACATGGGCCGGTCTTCAAGAATTTGGAATTAAGATAGCTTGCAAGAGTCAGGAGGCTAAGAAGTCAGCTCAACCTTCTAAGAACATGTGGTCAGCAAAAATATCAAAAAATCAGAAAAGACAAAGTCAGTAAAATCACTGGGACAGGGCAATGATCTGTCCAATTTTAAAAATTATATCGGAGACTTTCCCAAATGATAAGGAGCAATTTCAGGTGATAAGGGATGAACATGTGTGTAGAACAGTCACTGAAATAACAGTTACCTTTACTTACTAGCATAGTAAAACTCACCCCCTAGGTGAAGATGTAAGATAGTAATAAGACATGCGACACGTGATGAAGCATGAAGAAGAGCACAGGTATTAAAGGTACACCTCTACAGGTGGTGATATCAAGAGACCAAGCTCCTGCCTACCCTGTAGGTGCCATAAAAGCTGCACAACTTTGTTCTTTGCCTGAGTGAGCCTGACAGTCTGGTCAGTGCTGACTCCCTTTATGCAAGAGTAGAATCCCCATCCATCCACCCAATAAAGTTTTGCCTATGCGCAAAAACTTTTTGTGTCTAGATTTGTTTCCAACATCCTTGGGAAGGACCCAGATTCTGGAAATGATAATATTAAGAAACAATACGAAAAACCTTAATTCAAAATTACTGAGAAAATACTTTGAACCTAAAATTATATACCTAGTTAAACTAGTATTTACAAATGAGAACAAAATTCATTTTTCCAATGATGATGAATCACTAACAGATCTTCCTTAGAAGAACTCCTAAAGGATGTCCTACAGAAGGAAATTGATCACAGAAAGTAAAAATGAGGCTCAAGATGGAAAGCATGTGAGGAACATGAGTAATGTTTAATAGGCATTGATGATAGAAAACAACAGCAACAATATATATAATGATAGTATAAATGATGAACTATGGTACAATAGAAGGAACAGAACTACTGACCTATGAAGTAAGAAAGAAAGAGGATTCTAAGATCCTTGTATTGTTAAGAAGAATGAAGCTAGTATAAACTCTAGAATTGGCACATTAAGGAATGCATGTTAAAATTTTAAAAGTGATATCTAATAAGTTAAATAAATTTTTACCTTAATTCAGGTGTCTGCATCAGGGGTTTCTGCCAAAATCACAGGGACCCAGAACATTACATAGTAAGTCATTGCTCACTCCATAGAGATTTACATTCCAGGTATAAAATACATGGTACTCTTCATGTATTTTATTTATGCCTCTTTTAGTCAGATTTTTTGTAACTGTGACCAAAAAAGTTGACAAGAACAATGTAGAAAAGGAAAAATTTATTTGGGGTCATGGTTTCTGAGATTTCAATCCATGGACAGCCGACTCCATAACTCTGGGCCTGTGATGAGGCATAATGTCATGACAGAAGGGCATAGCAGAGGAGAGAAGAGAAACTGAGGACACGGCCACCAGGAAGGGGGGAGGGAGGGAGGGAGGGAAAGGGAGTGAGGGGGGGGAGCTCTGCTTACTAGTGACAAAATATAAAACCCAAAGGCACACCCTTAGTGACCTACCTCCTTCATCCACACCCTACATGCTTCCAGTAATCACCCAGTTAATCCACATTAGTGAATTTAATCTACTAATTAAGCCACAGTTTTCATAATCTAAACATTTCACCTATGAACATTCTTATAAAGACTCACACATAACTTTTGGGGGACACCTGATATCCAGACCATAACAGTGGACTTTCTAGTCCATGTTGCTCCATTAATCACCATGAATGCATTCCATAGTAGGACCTGGCACCTGGGCAATTGTGTTTCTATTTCTCACTGGCCTGACAATAATACTATTTTTTTTAGGCTCCTTGCTTCTACCTATTTATCTCTCTTTCCCTTCACTTCTCATGATTATTCCAGTATGTGCTATGGGGGAGGCGGGAGTGGGAGCTGGTGCAAGCGCATCTTTTTTTATCATTTGGAAGAACTGTATTTATTTCATTTCCAATTCCTAATCTAGTTTTAACTTTTGCATGCTCATTTGGATTTTATTTTTGCTTTAAAATACAATCTTTAACTTCTAGGCTTTCCTTTTAATTTGGTTGCCTCTAGGATTTTGTTCGTTCATTTTAACATTTATTTTAAATCTCTTTTATTTCCCCTACCTTTTTCTTCATAAGAGTGTTTAAATTACCTGACATTTAAATATTATCCCTTTAAATATTAATTTTCCACTTACCCCATTGTTAACATTTTTTGCATGTGTTAATCTCTTAACATTTTCATCTCTCTTAGCTATATTTTATCCCCTTCTTTCCTTGGACACTTTCTTTTCTTTTTATTAGATTTTTGCTTTTAAGATTATATTATATACTTCATAGAGATCCAGACACTTCTCTGCCTGCAGTGGCCTGAGCCCTAGACTCTTCTGAGAGACCACATGTGCCTGCTTATGGTGGTTCCCTCAGGAACAAAGGGCACCTGGGCTGTGGAACAGTATGCCTCCCAGGGTCCCACCAGCTCTTCTTGGAAATCAGACCTTTGGATGGGATTCATGAATTCTAGGCAAATGATCCCACAGTGTATTCAAGACAGAAGGAAAGAGATGCCAGAGAAGGTCCCTGCTGGCCACTTCCCTCCTGGTCAGATGGCAGAGAAACATGGCCCAGTTCAGCTGTCTTGCTTACACTCTGATGCTCTTTTTATTTTTTCATCTGCTTTTTGTTTTTCTTCCACTTAGTTGTATATGTGGTGCTGGGGATCAAAACTGGGTCCTGGTGTATGGCAGGCAAGCACTCTCCAGCCCCTGCTGCTCTCTTTTCTAAAAAATGAATTTATTTGGATAGTTACATATACAACATGATATTATAAGACAAACACAGATAATAAAATAATTACTATAATGGAAAAGGTTAAGATGTCTATCACCTTTTATCCCTTTCTCTCTCTGCCATTGATAATAACAGCTATAACCTACTCATTTGTCAAAAATCCTGAAAATAATACATTACTGTTAGAATTTATTTCTGTGGTGCTAGAAATGGAACCCAGAGCCCCACACATGTTGGGCAAGTGTTCTACAACCAAGCTACAGCCCCAGACCCTGTACACTATTATTACCTCCTTCTCCACTTCTTCATCCTACATATTTATTATTTTGCATACTTTGACCTACATTTCCCTATTTCATGCTGGAAATGAATTTTATTCTTTGCCCTTTTTGTTTGTTTTAGATTCCACATAAATGAGATTATGCAATACTTGTCTGTCGGTGTCTTGCTTGTTTTAATTAACATGATATCTTTCAGATTCATCCATGTTGTGAAAATAGCAGGATCTCTTCCTATTTTATTTTATTTTGGTACTAGGAATTGAACCCAGGGGTGTTTTATCATTGAACTACCTTCATACTCCTTTTAATTTTTTATTTTAAGACAAGGTCTCTGGGGCTGGAGTAGTAGCTCATGGTTATGGCACTTGCCTGGCATGCTAGAGGATGCGGGTTCAAACCTCAGCACCCCGTACACAACAGAGTGTCCAAGCAACAAAAGCAACATGAAAAACTAATACAAAAATTCATTCTCTCTCACCCACACTCCCTCTCTCTTAAAAAAAAAAAAAAAAAAAAAAAAAAGGACAAGATCTCCCTAAGTGCTGAGGCTAGCCTTAAACTTGTGATCCTCCTGCCTTGGCCCCCTGAGCTGCTGGAACTACAGTTTTTTAAAGTTGTATAAATGTATGTGTGACTCTTTATCCATTTGTCTTCTTTCTTGTCTCTAGCAGAGAAGTCCTCGATGACCACTTGTCCCCAACAACCACAGAAGGCATCTGATGCCTCCTCTCTGCATAATGAGGAGGTACAGGGAAGAACCTCCTCCAAGAGCCTCCCCTCCTGTCCTCTCCCCACACTCCTAGCTCCATGCTTGCAGTGGTCGGCTTTGGTAATGTTGGGTTCCTGAAGATGTAGAGATGAGGGCTGGGAACAGGGCTTCCATCCAAGTAGAGCCCTCACAGTGACCTACACACAGTTTCTTCCAGAAGACACTAGCTCTCACCAGCCTATGGGGAAATGATACTGAGTCCCTTTGGAACCACATGGGAACAAAGAAGATGAGTCAGAGAAAGTTGAAACATTCCCAGGGCTGTGGATGCTGATGGTGTCTTGAACACCAATGGACATCACAGTAGCACATGATGACAAAAAGGCTCTTAATAGACCACAGGCTGGGGCTACAATGTCTGAGGCAGCAGATGAACCCACCAGCATCCTGGCCTTTGGGTATAGTTACTCTGAAAAGCTTCTACTTCATTTCTCATGACCTTCAACAGGCCTGAGTAACCCCAGGTTGTCCCTGGTAGTGACTCTTGACAATGGATCCTGTACTGGCCACCCTCCCTTCCCACTTCCCTACTCCATTTCTAGAGCTTCCTAGAATCATTTCCCAGTAAGCCAATGCACACAAATCATTGACTGGGGTTGGGTGGCTTTGGAAGGAGTCCTACTTAGAAACCTGAGTCCTCTAGCCAAATTCCACCTTTCACTTTATATACCCTCCTAAATGAATGAGCAGCTAGGTTTCAGGTTGCCTGGTCCATGGCCCAACTTCTCATATGGCTTGCCCTACCCTGCCCCTCACATGTGACAAGGTTCCACATGGTCCAAAACATGTGGATTCCTAGTGTGGTCTGCTTTGGGCCACATTAACTTGGCTTGTCAAATTTAGGAAAAGCTCTGAAGTATTGGCATCAGCAGACTTTAAATAAATCAGGTGAAGCCAACAGGAATTTTTTTTTTCATATGTAGACAATCCCTAGACTGAGCCCACAGGGGACACAGCTCCTCTCTAGCAAAGAGGATAGGCTGGGGCTTTCAGGGATGGACCTTTTTATGCAAGCCTTCATATGATTACAAGAGAGTTGAATTTTAAAAAGTTTATAAGTGAGATCTTTTTTCTTCAGTTTTTATTGTCACATAAAAGTGCCAGTATACCAGAACAGTGCCTCCCCCCCAATTCTGATGACCCCAGGGTGATTTAATATCAGAATCTCCATCTCTTCAAGGGAGGGGGATTTCTTTTACCTATACCTGGCTTGGTTTCCTGACAACTTGGATGTGCCCTCTTACTTGCCTTTTCTCCTTAGTAGATACATCTTATTTTACACGCCCTTTGTCTTACAACTCACTAAGGCTACAGGTGCCTGGCTTGATAGGTCAGTGATGGGCTTACAGATATACCTGAATTAACCTAAGTGAAATTCCTCCCTTCAGTTATTTATGAGGGAGACCAGTAGTACCAATGAAAGCACTTGGGATAAATGGGGCCAAGACTTGGAGGGTACAAATCATACTCTTGGGTTCAGCCAGGGACTATATCATAGCCCCTCTTTAATTTCTGCCATCCTGGAACATATGTTCTGAAGAGTTCACAGAAACCATTTGCCCTTAACAATCTTGTTCTGAAGACTGCTTCTGGAGCGCAGAATTTAGCAGGGCAGGCGGAGTGAGGCAAATAGGAAACACTGAAATTCTTTTACTGACATGTCACTCACTATCTGGACATTTTTTTTCCTTAACATTTTACTTCAAGGGCTACAAGCGTAAAGTCTAGCCTCTTACCTCCTATATTTGGATTTCTGATCTCCTAAAATAAGCCCCACCCCCACTCTGCCTGATGTCTAAGCTTGATCTCATAAGGAGAATGCTGGGAAGTATACACTCAGCAGAAACACCTGAGCCAGGTGAGTGGAGTCCACCTCAAAACAATAAATTTGAGTGAAGGCCATCTGGGATCACATGACATTTAAATTACTTTAAAATGCTGCAGCACCATTTAAAAAACAAACCCCAGATGTAAGAAATTCATGTGGATTCCAGGAATCCACCCAACTTGAGGGCTTCCAGGTGGAGTTGGGAGGTAGCTCTGGGATGTGCATACCAAGAAACAAATCTGATCCCCCTGTACGAACCCACTAAAGGTAGATAACCTAAACATCAACAAACCAAGACAGCTCTCTCCATGCCTCACCATGTTTGATTTAGAAACACGTGTCCATCAGCAGCTTCCTTCTCTGTGAGAGCCTTCATTCCATGATTCCACTGACTGTACTTCTGCCTGGCTCTTTTGCCCTTTCCAGTATCCCTGTTCACTCTCTTCCAGATCCTCTGCTCTACTTTTTTTTTCTTTTTTCTTTATTTTTAAGAAAGAGGGAGATGGTGAGGAAAAGAGAAAGAAGGAATTTTTATTTAGTTTTGCATGTGACCTTCATTCCTCAGACACTTTTTTGTGTACGTGTGCTGGGGTTCGAAAGCACGTAGTTGCGCATGACAGGCAAGCACCATAACCACCAAACCACCACTCCAGCCCCCTCTGCTCCGCTTTTAAGTGTGGGCTTTAAATTCATGTGTCAACCACCACCATATGCCCATGACCGTGAGACTATCAAAGTCAAGGCACAGCAGACATTCTGCAGTTTCTCACCCTTCCTGTACTGGTGAACCAACGTACCATCCATCCACTCTCTTGAGCCCCAGACTTGTGAGCCTGTAAATTATCATCACCTTCACACCATTAAAATCTAATGATTCCAGCTGACTCTTCTCCCTAGTCACCCTAGACAGAACTATTGATACCTATTACTGAATGTACTCCAGTGACCTTTCAGTACCTTCTCCACGTTCATTTTTTACTAGTGCAACAGCCAATGGGGTCTTTCAGAAATAGAATTGACCTTATGTCACCACTGTATAAGCTCTTAGACCATAGACCAAAGGCCTAAGGGTAGCTTATGAACCTAGGATTAGCCAACCCCTGTATAATATTCCACCTCAACTCTTGACAGCACTCCACAAATTCTCTGAGCTCCAACTTTGCCAAATATCTTTGACTTTTTTGAAGTAAGAACTACTTCTTCATGACTTACAGGTTTTAAAAGATTGGATCTTGTTCCATTCTGAAGGCAACTGAAAACTAACAATCTCCGTACTTCACAACAGGTACAATAAGGCCCCAGGTTTTAGCCCTCCATATAGCCTCACAGCAACAGATGGAGACCCAGAGACAAAATTAGGATGGGCGGTCAGAACACAGGTGGCCAGAGGGTAACAGTTTGATTTTCATGGGTCCCTTTCACTTTATCTGGATCCCCACCATTTCCCCAATTTCTTTCAGTGGGCTCATTTAGACATGTTAGTTACTTACGTGGTTCCTTTATTTGCTATATTTGCTCCCTGAGCTGTATTTGACCTTGTGCATTTGCTGTGTTTGCTGTGACCATCTGTATTTGTTCCCTGGGCTAGATATGCCACAGTCTATGTTCCCTGACCTAAACAGAAAACATCTGTAGATATAGAGGAAAAAAATCTGTTCTCCTTGGACCCCAGGGATCTATTTCCTCTGTAAGGAAAGAAGTTCCATCAACCCAGTCACTCAACAAATATACACTGAGCACCCTTACTGTACCAGGCACTATTCTCAGTGCTGGGGGAATCCCAGGAAAACCAGGCAAAAGAATTCTCTGTCTTTGTGAAGCTCATACTTCTTATAGATGAGAGGAAGATCATGAATTTATTAAGGGCTGGAGATAAGAACCATAGAGATGTTAGTATAGGATGCAGATAACTGGAGAGCCATGGGGGCCAGGCGAGGCTTTTTCAGTGAGGTTTCTGGGGATGATGTTCATTGCTTGTAGGAGAACTTTGTACCTCTTATCAGGAGCAGAAGTACAGCCTCTCATGAGTCCCTGGTCTATTTTTACTGCTTGGACACTGTGAGTCATGCTACTGATTGAGTCTCTCTCAGCATTGCTGCTGCTGAGCTCATAGCCAGCTCCAGACCTCAAAATATATATTTGGGGAACTGACCACCCCCCAGTTTAATCTTATTATTTTTCTTAATTTTGTCTCTTCAATTTATTAGTATCACCTATGTATTTGGTTAGCTGGTTAACCAATCTTGTCATACTTCCCTGTGTCTTTGTCACTCCTGGGTGATGAATACCAAGCACAACCAGCCCATTCCCCAGCTATATTTTCATGCACTAGTAAGTCTTTTTCTGGCAAAATAAGCCCGCCCTCCTCCATTGTCATTATTAAAGGGCACTAGAGAGGAAAAGATGAGAGCTCAGTTTGCTCAATAGCTTCTCTTGAAAATGATAACACATCTAAGTCCATGACCCTGAATCTATCTGCTCATTTGTCCAGAAACAAAAAGGGGCTCCTTGAATCTTGGGAAATAATCATGCTAGGTTTCCTGCCATGGCAATTTGAAAGATCACTGAAAACAATTTCATCAAAGTTCATTCTCATTAAAGATCTAGCCTTGTCAAAATTTAAAGTATGTAAGTATAATGCAAAGACTAAATAAACTCCCTTAAATGTGCTTTCTAGATATATCAGAGGTGTGTGGCTGAAGACATAGTGATAACATGACTTTTGCATTCCATCACCTTTAACAGAGAGTGCAGCCCCACAGGCCTTCACACACCTTCCTTACTACAGGCCAAATGACCAAGCAATACAATGATACACACTTGATCTGGAAAAGTGAATTAGCATGATCCTAAGGCAGGTTTGGATGGCATGTCCATAGGACAATGCTTTTTCTTAAAAGTCCCTAAAATAGCTGACAGGGTCAAATGAATTGGTTCAAAGTCATGTTCTTTCCCAGCAGGGTCTGCAGAGGAAGATCTGTTGGTGAGGACTCTTGAGATCCTGTCTCCCTGAGATTCATTACTGCTCTGCCTGGCTATGAGTCATCCTGAAGGGACTGATATGCTCTGAATCAGAGTGGGAACAGTCATGCACAAGCAAAGCCATTTGCCAAGTGACACTGCCTTCCAGTGTGACATATCAACCCCTGTTCTGTGCTTGTCCTGGGACAGAATTCACTTAGAGACGAGAAAAGGGGATGATGTGGAACAGGCCTATGATTTCAGTGAGGTAAATGATTCCTATGTCCACGGTAGCTCTTAAGACTTCCCAAAAACTGGCCCTGAGAGGAGGACTTGGACACAGATAAAATCATCTCAGGGTATTCCTGGGGAATTGGCCCCAGTACCCCCTGGTGATACCACATCTGTGGACACTCAAGTCCCTCATAATAAAATAGCATAGTATTTGCATTACCTGTACACATTAACCTATATACTTTAATTCATCTCTATATTACTATTATATAATACAATGTAAATGCTAGGTAAATAGTTGTTTATTGTTTAGGGAATAATAACAGAGAAAAAACTCTATGTATGTTTAGTATAGACATTATTTTCTGAATTTTTTTTTATACACAGTTGGTTGGATCAAATGATATGGAACCTTCAGATACAGAGAGCCTATCACAATTTACTTGGGAATTAGTTTCAGGAAGCACTGAACATTAGATAGTGGCAAGTAAGGCAGGGAATAAAGGGAAGCCAAGAAAATGTGGAATGGGACTCAATCCTGCAGGGGAAGTCTAGGTGATTCACTCAGTTATTCTCCTAGATAGGGGGGTGGGTGAGAAAGCTGGCTAATTGCTCTTCAAGTTCTGATTACAGTAGCATTCACTCTCTGGCCCATGTGGCTTGTCCTGGTGTAGGCTGAGCTGTCTCCCATTGCAGGAAATGAGACACCAGGTAGACAGTCACAGGTGCCAGCTACAAAAAGCACTGGACTTATAAAGATGAATGCTGAAAATTTATACCGGGACACTAGCTTTATTTGCTCTTGGTGCATAAAAGTCCCCTGTATGAGACACCACAAATGGATTCTCCTTTACGATACAGCATGATGGATATATAATATCAGAAGCACATGGACCAAGTCATGCACAATTACATTTATCACCATAATTTTCTATGTGGACAGTGTTATCACTGCCATCACTTTCAAAAGTGAAAGCTGAAGTTCAGAGTTGTAAAGCAAGCTACTGATGGTTCAACAGAGAGTGGCGAAGTCAAAGGTGAACCACACTGATCTAGCCTTACAGCCTTTGTCCCCAGTCTTGGCTCCCCACAGCTTCCCATTAGAAATGTACTTAGCTGAAATGGACTGTGCAAAACATAGCTTCAGGCACAGAATAAACCTGACAGGTGACCACTGGAATCCAGCAAATTGGTAGGGAAGTCTTCATTAGCTCTGTTGCTCCACAGCTTCACATCAAGGATATCTTAACCTTGACGTGGCCATGACTCAGGGCCAGAGCTCCACAGATGATGCAAAGTATACAGAATCCATTGATATAGCATTTTAGGTTCCACTGGAAGGAATAGTCACTTTCAAGAGGTTTTTGGTTTTTTTTTTTTTTTTTTTTTTTTTTTTTTTTTTTTTTTTTTTT
>PVKS010010275.1:0-60803 GCA_004027875.1 Aplodontia rufa
TGTCTACCCTCTCCAGTCCCTGGGGACCTCTGCTCTATTCTCACTTAACATCTTCACATAATGAATTCATGTACGGAAATGTCATCACCCTCCGCCCCACAAATATGTGTACTTGTTATGTATCAGTTAAAAATAAAACTAAAAAACTTCACTGAGATTTCAAACTGAAAAACTTCACTGAGATTTCACCTCACTCCGGTCAGAGTGGCAAAAATGAAGAATACAAACAATGACAGGTGCTGGAGGGGCTGTGGGAAAAGAGGAAAACTGTTACATTGCTGGTGGGACTGCAAACTGGTACAGCTACTCTGGAAAGCAGTGTGGAGACTCCTCAAAAAATTAGGGCTGGAACTGCCTTTTGACCCATTTGTCCCACTCCTGGGTATCTTCCCAAAAGAGCTAGAATCGGCTTACTATAGAGATGCAGCTTCATCAATGTTTATAGCAGCCCAATTTACTATAGCTAAATTATGGAACCAACCCAGATGCCCCTCACCTGATGAATGGATCTAAAAACTGTGGTACATATATACAATGGAATACTGCTTGGCTATTAGAGAAAATTATATTATGGCATTCGCAGCCAAATGGATGGATATAGAAAAAATTTTGCTAAGTGAAGTGTCCCAAACTCAGAGACTCAAGGGCTAAATGTTTTCTCTCATTTGTGGAAGCTAGAATATAAGCAGAAATAGGTTGTTAGATGGCTAACCTAACAATTACCTCAGCATGTATGAATTCTTACATGATCATGGGGAACTGTGCTAAGATTCCTGGGGGACTTAGGGAGGGGGGTAAGGAGGAGGAAAGGGAATAGGAAGGACGTCAAGGTGACCAGAGGTAGGTAGTATGGGGGAGTCTAACCTGAGGGGAACCTCCAACTTGCAGGAGAAGTCCAATTAATTTGGGGCTTAAGTAAAGTGAAACATGGAACCATGGGGAACCCAAAGGGGGGAAACCATGGTCTGTCACCAGTATTGGCTTGTTCTGTCATTACACTGCTGTTCTTGATTGTTTGATGATGAACCCCTCCTAATTGTAAGGCCATGTCTACATGTCTATTGAATTAAAAAAAAAACTATAATACCTTTATCTGAAAAAATAAATAAAATTTAAAAAATTTGGCTAAGTGAACTTAATGGGAAAAAATAAAGCAATTTCTGTTTTTCCTTGATTCCTTTTTAATTTTGATATGTGACTTTAGGTAGACAGGACAAAAAAGATTTAATAAGGTAAGAAGGATAAGAAATAGCATGTGCCAACTACACCCCAATGCATGTTTCTTAGAATTTCTGTTTTTTCCTAAATGACACAATTCCATGAGTGGAAGCTTCATTCTTATGGGAAAAGTAAAGACATGCATGTTTATCATTACACAGGTATTTTACCAATTTTGCTATTCACGATCATGATTAAATTGCTGACACAATCATTCTGTTGTTTTAGAAATAAAAACATTGTATATTTCTCTACTTTTAAATTACTTATTTACTTCTTTGCTCTTATGAGGCAATTTTTGTTTACAAGTCTACAGTTAAGGCATTTGAGGTAGATGTCTTTTTCTAAAATAATTTTGCCCCCAGAATTTTAGCTTTTACTTAAAGTGGTGGTCGATTAAAATTTAGTTTGTATGAAAATACAGTTTTAGCCTGCTTTCTCACCGCTGCGAACAAAGACTTGACAAGAGCCAGTTCTAAGGAGGAAAAGTTTATTTGGGGCTCAATGTGTCTGAGGTCTCCGTTCGTAGATTGCAGACTTCCTGGCTCTGGGCCCAAGTCAGAGCAGCATGGTGGAATCGTGTGGTACAGGAAAGTAGCCCAGGAAATGGAAGCCGATAGCAGAGAGAGAGAAAGAAGAGAGAGGGAGCTCTCACCAGGGACAAAATATAAACCCAAAAGGCACGTCTCCAAGGATCCATCTGCTCCTGCCACAGCCCACCTGCCCACAGTCACCACCCGGTTAATCCCTATTGGAGGGTTAATGCACTGATTGGGTCAAGGCTCACGTAGCCCCATCATCTCACCTCTCAGCCTTCTTGCATCATCTCACACATGAGCATTTGGGGCATCCCACAGATCTAAGCCATAACATATACTCTTACCCAGGACAAAATACAACTAAACTACACAAAATTGCACACACCAGAACTAATACAATTTTTTTTTTTTTAAGAAAGAAGGACAGTGTCAGAGAGAAAGAAAGAGAGCAGCAATTGTTTTAATTGTTTCTCATGCGACTTCCGTTGCTCTGACACTTTGCTGTGCATATGGTTCTATGCATGCCAGGCAAGCGATGTAACTGCTCACCACCGCTCCAGCCCCAAATACAATTCTTCTTGTTTTCCGTTTGCATGAATTAGATCTTTTTTAATGGAAAGCTACAAAAGTCCAGCTCAAGCTGACTTACATAAAACAAAAATTGAAATAAAAATTGTTGGCTTTCATAACTGGAAAGAACAGTGCTATCTTCAGAGACAGCTGGATTCAGATATTTAATTTGCATGGTGTAGATATTATCCTATCTCTTGGCATGATTTTCCTCTGCATTGGCCTTATTCTTACACAAGTAAATATGGCAAAATTGGCAACATAGAACTCTAGACATGCGTTTTAGAAGTTTATTAACCCTTTCAAAAGTAAGTAGGTTCTAGCATAAGTCATGGGGCTGATTCTTAGGGATCTACTTTGGGTCACCTGCCATCATAAAAGCAATCACAATAATGTTGTCTTATTGAAGCCTTAGTCAGACGCCTAATCCTATATATCTAGAGGGATGAGCAATATTTCCACAAATGTAAATTGAGGGAAATAAAAATGTTCTCTCTAAAAGAAGACTAAATAAATTCTAGCTAGATGGAGATAATCAGTGTCTATACAGTTGACACACAGTGTGAAACACATGGCGTAATTAGGGTGTATTCCTACGATGAGAAGTTGTAATGGAAAGTTATCAAAGTCAGAAGTTTGATGGATGTCTTGATTCTTTTCAGCTGCTGTGACAGAATCACAGAAGGAGTGTTTTATAAATGATAGAAGCTTATTTCTTACAGTTCTGGAGACTGGGAAGTCCATCACAAGGCTTGCTTGGTGTGCCCACTGAGGGACTGCTGCTTCTCTGCTGCCTTCTTACACAAGCCTCAGAGATCAGATGCGGATGACCTCTGCTGGGCCACGACTCTTTTTTTTTTTAATTTGTTTATGTTTTTATTCGATAGACATGGTCTTACAATTAGGAGGGGTTCATTATCAAACAATCAAGAACAGCAGTGTAATGACAGAACAAGCCAATACTGGTGACAGACCATGGTTTCCCCCCTTTGGGGTCCCATGGTTCCCTGTTTCACTTTACTTAAGCCCCAAATTAATTGGACTTCTCCTGCAAGTCGGAGGTTCCCCTCAGGTTAGATTCCCCCATACTACCTCCCTCTAGTCACCTGATGTCCTTCCTATTCCCTTCCACCTTCCCTAACCCCCTCCCTTTGTCCCCCGGGAATCATAGCACAGTTCCCCATGATCATGTAAGAATTCATATATGCTGAGGTAATTGTTAGGTTAGCAATCTAACAACCTATTTCTGCTTATATTCTAGCTTCCACAAATGAGAGAAAACATTCAGCCTTTGAGTCTCTGAGTTTGGGACACTTTACTTAGCAAAATTTTTTCTATATCCATCCATTTGGCTGCAAATGTCATAATATAATTTTCTCTAACAGCCAAGCAGTATTCCATTGTATATATGTACCACAGTTTTTGGATCCATTCATCAGGTGAGGGGCATCTGGGTTGGTTCCATAATTTAGCTATAGTAAATTGGGCTGCTATAAAGTTTGATGAAGTGGGGCTGGAGTGGTGGTTTAGCAGTTACAGTGCTTGCCTTACATGCACGAGCACCACGTACACAACAAAGTGTCAGAGCAACAAAGGCCACATGAAAAACTAAATAAAAATTGCTCCTCTCTCTCTCTCTGTCCCTCTCTCTCTTTAAAAAAAAACTGAAGTTCTATGTCTATAGTAAGCCAATTCTGGCTCTTGGGGGAAGATACCCAGGAGTCAGACAAATGGGTCAAAAGGCAGTTCCAGCCCTAATTTTTTGAGGAGTCTCCACACTGCTTCCCAGAGTGGCTGTACCAGTTTGCAGTCCCACCAGCAATGTAACAGTTTTCCTCTTTTCTCACAGCCCCTCCAGCACCTGTCATTGTTTGTATTCTTCATTTTTGCCACTCTGACCAGAGTGAGGTGAAATCTCAGCCAAATTTTCATTTGCATTTCTCTTATTGCTGGTGATGCAGAGCGCCAAATACAATTCTTAACAAAATTTATTCTTTAATACTATTTTCTCAAATCATCCTGTTGTGTTTGGGGGAGTTTTTGTTTTGATTTTGATTTTTGTTGTTGTTCTTTTTTTCTTTTTTTTTTCTTCATATTATTTTTGTTGGATTTGCAAAGAAGCTTGATAATTACCTTGTTTGGGGAATGTTTTTGAGATTGTCATTTATGTGAATTATTGCTCATGTCCTAGGAGAAGAAAACATTAGGAGAACATTAGGAGTATATCTTCCATACATGAAACAATGATTTTTTTTCTTTAGTTCAGTTGAACAAGCAGTTAATTTGATGAACTACTGATTCAGTGATTTATCTGAAATGAGATAGGCCTCAAAATACATTTGCTACACTGGAATCCCATATCATTTTTTAAATATATTTTTATTAAGAAATTTATTTGTGGAACAATTAAACATGCTTCTAACGAATATATATATATATATATATATATATATATATATATATATAAAAGTTCTGAATATTAGATTTACCCCCCCAAAATCCCCCCAATTATCCACCCTTATCCCACCTTCTCCCTCCTTCCTAAAACATCTCTACAAATGCCTTAGGTTGTATGTCATTACAACTTTTCCATATTTAAATCATGAGACTTGACCTCCTTTCTCAATGGCCAGGGTCCAGCTCCAACCTCCACAGATGAGTGAAGACATTCGACCCTTGGTTCTCTGAATCCCATATCATTTGATCCCCAGTACAACTCACCACTTATTGGCCAACTTTGTCAAATCACTGTCTGCTTAACAAAGTCCAACTAAAATGTCAGCTATGATACTAGGCTCTAGGGACACAAAAACATCATCCAGGTGTTCCGTGTCTGTGCAGGAAAGTGAGGTTCAAATTTGGGTGGTTACATTTTCATTATTCTCCTGATCCTTTAGTCTTAGGATCTCATGCTTGGTTTTCTGCCTCTCCTAAAGTCACACAGATAAAGTCACTGACTATAATGGACCTCAAGCGGGGCTCCAGTCTCAGGAAAGCACCTGCAGGATCTAAAGTAGCAACTTTTCCTCCACTTCAGGGCACAGTTTTCTGGGCAGAATATGTTCTCAATGCTGATAAATTGAATTTATCAAGGGAAATTGGAAATCATAGGATTTCAGAAGAAAGATCTTGATTTTTTTTCTGTTTTAAAATTTTTTATTAGTGTTTTTTGAGCATTGTTAAGTTCAAAAATCTGCAGCAAAATATCCTGCTGACCAAGGAAAATATTTCTGGGACTAAAGGTGTCCAGAAACTGTTGTTCGTTGTTCTCAGAGACATCCTTTAAGACGAGAGTGTTCGGTGGCCTCCTCTCCACGGTCAGAACTGGAATAACATGCTTCCTGAGCCATCCTGCATTCCTTGATGCATCAGTCCTCAGGATTTTGTTAAAAATCATTGTCTTATGCTCCTTTCTTTTATGAGCCTTTAGGTCTGTAAGCAAAATGCATTTGTATGAGTTTGGAGAATTTAGATCGTTTGCTCTTCGGGGAATCCTTGAAGGGCTTGAAGTTAATTCCTGGTTGCTATATAATATTAAAGTTCCTGGGTTTTACAACTTTTAGTGGTGAGATCTCAGACAGCACTGAAAATATTCATTAACACACACACACACACGCAAATGTACACATGATCATGCACATGGTGCAAGGACTTCCTGTGGAGCTTGAACATTTCGCTTAATGAACTGCTTCAAGAATTTTCAAGATTTCATCATCTCCAGATTAATTCTTCCTGTTATAAGAAATGCATGTTCGAGGCAACTGTTCTTGAGTTCAGTCCAGCACTGTAAGAATTCCTTGATTTTGTTTTCATTGAACAAACATATGAAAATCTCATCAAACAACACCACATTCAACCATCAATAGAGGTTCATATGTAAATGAACACAGGGAATAAATATTCAAAAGAGACATATGCATAAATTATAATTTCAATCATTTTAATTGTATAGTAGCACTGCAAGTGCATGAGAATGACCCGGGTTATACACAGACCCATTGGTTATTCATGTGACAAGGCTGGCTCTAATCATGGCAGAATCATATTCCTCTGTCACCCTAACAACAGAGACTGATGTTGACCATAATTAACTAATTGAGCAGAGAGTGGGCACTATATAATTCAATTAGTGCATAAATAAGCAGACAGTTCCAGCAGTTTCCATTTGTGTCCCTCCAGAATATGTTGATGTGGGACATGAAAACAATTCCTCATTGATTTTATTGTATTTTCAGTGTTTGAAGCTACTTTTAAAAATAAAAAGGTATTCCTGGCAGGCTAGCTGAAAAACCAACATAAAAAAGCTTATGATTCTTTTAGGACAAAATCTTTTTACAGCGCTTGCCTGGCATGCCCAAGGACATGGGTTTGAACCCCAGTACCATGTACACAATATGTCGGAGCAACAAAAGCCACATGAAAAACTAAAGAATATTGACTTCTATTTCTCTCTTTCCCTCTCTATTTAAAAAAAAGAGCAAAATCTTTAGAAGTTGAAATTCAAATTCACTGTTTTCACCCTGTATCTGCACTTGTTCAGTGATTGGTTGCACAGATTTTGAAGTCAGAGAACCTGCATTCAAGCACCATGAAGTAGCTCTGTTGTCTTTTTGTAAATAACTTTCCTAAGCCTCAGGTCCCTGTATTTAAAAGGTAATAATAGCTGCTTCTGCCTTCTAGGGTTATTAAAAAGTCTTGTGTGCCAAGCACTATACCTGGCAGATAGTAGTGTATAATACCTATGTGTCTGTCTTCTGTTTAATCAATCATCTGTCTTTCTAATTATCTATTCATCCATTCATCCTACTCCTTATCACCCTATCATTGTGACCCTGAAGAGGTTAAGCAGAAAATTATAAGAATAAGACGATTCCCTGGGCTTTGGGTTTCTTAATAAGTGAACTTGTCTAAATTATTTTTTATATATATACATTCACTACCTTGCACCTAGGGGAAAAAAACACATATTTTAGTGAATCTAAACAAATACTTCCAAATGGGTTGGATTTGAGCTTTTTTCTTCAAGAAAATAATGTTTAAGCCTCGCAAAAGATGTTCTGTAGGTTGATTATCTACTTTAAAGAACATATCCTTTAAGCTATTTGAAATTTTAATTCACTCCAACCAGTGAATATTTACTGAATTATCATACACACCAGATATGCTTGCTGTAGAAATAAAAAGAGCAGTCATGATACTTCCAGCCATCAGATTGATTTCTTTATGCCCTGAATTGTTTTTTTTTTTTCCTATTTTTGACACCAGGGGTTGAATCTAGGAGTTTAATCATTGAATCACATTCCCAGCCCTTTTAATTTTTTTTTAAATTTTAAGACAGGGCCTCCCTAAGTTCCTAAGGCTGGCTTTGAATTTTGATCCTCCTGCCTCAGCCTCCTGAGCCTCTAGGGTTGCACCACCGTGCCCAGCTTATGCCCTGATTTCTGAAACAGAATAGTGGACATACTTCAGAAACAAATGATTCCTTTCTTTCTACAGTCTTGAATGACTTGCACTTCTTCCCTTTTGGCTATTTGAGCAGTACCATGGTGCTTGGCAGGGACTGGTGGCTTACAAAGGGCAGCAAGATGCTAGCCAAGAACAAAGTGGTTGGTCCACTTCCTTAAGAAGATTGGTATGAAATAAAAACACCTCTATGGTCAATACTAGAAATACTGGGAAAGCACTGGTTTCTGGGAACTCAGAGAACCGAAATTGCATGTGATGGCCTCACTGGTTATACAGTTGAAGCAAGGCTTATTGACCTACAAAATGCTGAAGTTACATTTAGAAAATTCTAGCTAACTACAGAAGATGTTGAGGGTAAATACTGACTAATTTCCATGGCGTGCCTCTTACTTGCAACAAAATGTATTCCAAGATCAAAACATGGGACACCATGAGTGAAGCTCTTTCTGATGTCAGCAGGGCCAATGTTTATTGGCTCTGGGTTGGCTTTTTTAATTTTGTAATGAAATGGTCAGGTGCAGAAGACTGCCTACCCTTCACACCAATATGTCCACTGCATTCAGAAAAAGATGATAGACGTCATGACCCAAGAGATTCAGACAGATGACTTGAAAGATGCAGTCAATAAATTGATTCCAGACAGCGTTAGAAAAGACACAGAAAAGGTTTGCCAATGTATTTCTCTTTTCCATGATGTCTTCATGGGAAAAGCAAAAGTACTGGCTAAGCCCGCATTTGACGTGGGACACATGGAGCCTCGTGGTGAAGGCAGTCACTCTGGGGACAAGGCAGATGCTAACTTGAGGTGGCCTGAGATGGTGCATATGAACCCTCAGTTCAATAATCTGTCTGAATTTTAGATACTTAACAGTGGCCAGGTCCTGTTTGTGACAGAGGAAGAAAGAAGAAAGGAAGGAAGGAAGAAGAAAGGAAGAAAGGAAGGGAGTTCTTTACCTCTGAATACAAATTTAACACTAGTTGAAATGTGATGTTGCTTGGGCACTTCTAAGGATCCAGAAAAATTGTAGTTAGTGACTTCAGATAAGTTTGATAATTACTGAGATCCCACTGGTGTTATATGAACAAGCCAAAAACAGTTTCTGTATTTTGACCTTTGGGTCGTTACAGGTTAAACAAGGGTCAGCTGCCATAAGTTCAAATTTTAACACAAGAAGTAGTAGAAATAGGAAGATTCTTTAGTTATTTGGGACCTGCCTACTGTGCATCCCCCGTGGAAGTTCACCTGACCACTGACCCTCATTGATAAGATGCAGCTCTGTAGTTAGAAGGCTCTTAGGAGCTCTTTGATCCAGAGATTTCCCACAGCACTGCTAACTGCCACTTTGACTCAAGTGTGCACAGACACACACAGGTATACTTATATATGCAAATACACATATATATACATAGCCGTTGTGCACACGTATATGTATACATACATGTAAACACATGAATACATATATCTACATATGTGTATGTATGTGCATGCATACATACATACATACATACATACATGCATATCCATGAATGCATTTGTCAACATAGGCCTTGGTGCACAAATATAATGTATACATGTGTGCATATATGTGTACATGTGTATGCATACATCTGCATAGCCTTCCTGCACACATGTTCATACATGCATACATATATGCATATCCATGAATGTGTGCATCTGCTTAGCCCTTGGTGCACAACTATATGTATGCATGCATGCATGCATGTGTACTAGTGTATACATACATCTACATAGCGGATGTATGTAATGCATAGACCTCAACGTACAGATGTGTGTATACTCACATAGAGCTATGTATACATGTGTATACATCTATCTACATAGCATTGGGACTGTCTTATTATCTTATTCTGTGAAAACTTCCCTTCCCATGAAGCTGTTCAGGTACTGTCCAACAAGATTTATTGTATATCAGTGTGCTTGCAGACATAAATTTTGCCTGATTAGTCCCCAAATCCCTGGGACCCCTTAAAAGTATGTGCCAAGGATTGATCAAAGCACTGAAGATTTGAAGTACTTGACCTTGAAGAAATCATAATCTAAATGGGGACAATAGTCTTATGAATCATTTTAATGTAGTATTGTACTTCTTTTAAAGAGATATAAAATTATGGAGCAGTTAGCTTAGTTTGGGGCAGGTAGGGAAAGAATTTTTTAAGTGGATGAGGCTTGAGCTATACCTTGAATAATAATGAAGATTTCATTAAAATGGGAAAACAAAGAATCTTTTTCAGTGGAGTGAATAACGAGCAACAACTTATTAGTGAGAAGCATCTTGATGTAATATCATCATTATCTTCATCATTCTCATTAGTTTAAGTGCTAAACTACTAGTGAGCCAGAGACTTCACCAGCACTTCACTGAAGCTATCTCATTTAATTCTTATAATCAGCCATACAAGGTTGAAATCATTAGTGCTGCTTTAGAAATGAGGAACTGCGCTTGGAAAGTTAGCCGGCTGCCAAGGTGACCATGACCTGCCACAGCAAGGTTGGAGACTCTCCAAGATCTGTAGCCATGTCCACCAAAAACGCACATCCAGTGTCACAGGGTCCAGCGTCATGGATCTGATATATTAGAGCCATGGCATTCTTTGATCATTTTCCAGGGAAAAGTGTTTACAATGTGCATGTAGATTAGGTCTTCTATTGTCAGTGGTTGTCATATCCCTGGTTATGACTCACTGCCTTACCATAAAGCTTGAAAGAGAGACATTGTTAGAGATTAAATTGCAAGAACATTGTAAAGGCTGGAGCCGTACCGTGACTAAGGAGATTGGCCTCAGGGTTGGAAGAGGAGACTGATGTGGGTAGGACTGTGTGTTTGCATTTGTGTGTGCTAATGAGAACTTGAGAAGGACAATGGGAGACACAGGTCCTATTGCAAGTTCAGTGCAGGAGGTCCAAATGAAAGTGCGGGGGTCTTGTTAATAACAATACTGAAAATAAAGAGGAGAAAATGAATTCACACACACGCGCACGCACGCGCGCACACACACACACACACACACAAATGGTGAAACCCACTGAAAGGTAGCTGGTTGAATAGGTTGTGAGTGAAGAAGTCTCTTTTGTGTCCAGATTGTGACTTGGTGTCACCATGGAATTATTGCAGGTTGGGAAGACAGAAAGAGGTCTCGGGCTTACTAATTGAGCACACGCTGGCTTGTGTGAGAAGAAGCATTCAAAGGGAGTAGAATTGAGACTCCAAAATTGGAAATCCTGCAGCTAATAGCTGTCATGAATCACCCAATGCCTGCTAATTATTTTTGACTTTGCTTTTCACTCCAAAAAGTGTCCCCACTGGCTAAAAAAACATTGTTTCTTCTTACAAAACAATGAAATGGAAAGATGCCCTACTTTTATCATTTATATTTTTAAAATTTTTTTAATCTTTATTTACATTTTTAAAGAGAGAAGGACAGTACAGAGAGTAGGAAAGTGAAAGAGAATCAATTTTTATTGAGTTTTTCACATGGCTTTCATTGCTCTGACAGTTGTGTACGTGGTGCTGGGGTTTGAACTTGTGTACTTGTGCATGTCAGGCAAGCACCGTAACCGATGAGCCACCGCTCCAGTCCCCTTTTTGCGATATTTTTAAATAGAAAGAGAGAAAAAGAGTGATTTTTAAAAATTTTTTCATCTTGTTTTTGTTTTTTCTCCACTTACTTGTGTATGTGGTGCTGGGAATTGGACCAGTGTCCTTGCACATTTTAGTCTGAGCCACCACTCCAGCCCCTGCGCTACTTTTAAGTATGGGATGTAGAAGAAAGAGACCGTGAAAGATTTGGAGAAGCCACATTCAGAAATGTAGGAAGTGAAACGTAGACTAAGGGTTGGTCACTCTTTGCCAAGGATGATTGGCTCCAGGAAATCTCCTTAAAGTGAACCTACTTAGTGTGGACACAAATATGTCACAGAAATCCTGAAAAGGCATTGTGGGACTATTATCTTGGAGACTGAAGCATATTTTCTTGGAGACTGAAGAATTTTAACATTTATTTTAAAATTTCTCTTATTTTATATTTATGTACATATATCACATTGTACTATATTCTAAACATAAATGTGTACATCATTTTGTGTTTATTTTGTATGTGATTTTTTATTGTACAAAATGATGACAAAGACAACAGTTGATACCTAGAATAAGCAAACATGGAATTAAAATTTTAGTTCTTTACTAGAACTTATTTTGTGAGAAAATTTTCAGATAGTGTGAAAGAATATTCTTTGCTTAATTATTTTTAATTTCCACAGCAAATTTAATAAAGAATACTGTATTTTTAAAACTATTCAAGGGGTTTCCTGAGATTTTCCTAGGTCCTCTTTCAATCATTTTATATTAAAATGATGATGATTGTATCATCATTCCTGAGAATAATTAAATATTCAAGCATTAACTATTCTAACTCTGTTAAAACTCTCTAAATGGCTTGAAGCTTAAAGGAATTCTACAATGGTACTTTCATTAACTTCAAAATATTTTCCTTTACTTTGCAGACTGCAATTCCAACTGAAAATTACTTTGTACTGTATCATATTTGGATGGATGATTTGTGAAAACATAAACTTCCATTAAGTAGAAGGATGTTTCAATGGAGATTAATTTTATATCATCACTTAGATATTAAGCACCTTGTCTTTTAGCAATGTTCATAACTCTATCTTGAATATACAGCTAAATACAACTGCTTGATTCTGTTTTCCATTTGTTTTAAGCAACTGGGAGTGTAGCGATTGTTGTTGGGTTCATAACTCTTGACTTCACATTTTATTTTCGCTGGAGAATATTATTTACTTGCTACACTCTGAGCTCAGTTCTTTTAATGGTTCCTCTCTTCTTATGATTATATTACATCTGTGCTGTTCCTCACAACTGTGACAATTCTATCACCATTTGCATTAGTTGCAAAACTATTTTCACAATTTAAAGGAATCTAGAATTAGTAACCTAGATCCTGCTAACCACAAACAATGTGGGGTCCATGTGTGTTTCGGATAGGAAATATATTATCATGTAATTCATAAACTTCCAGAACCTAAATGTTTTCTTTAGTGTAGAAGTGTATCTTTCTTGTTCATGATGAAATATCAGTCACGTGGCACAGGGACATCATTAGTGGCAAGAGACAGCCAAGTGGGAGATCTCACTCGAATTTGCCTCTTACTGCACAAACACAAAGCATATCCAGGCACTCTGGAAACACACGTACTATGAGTTTTTGATTCTGCGTCTGACTCTAGTCTGCATCAGAGGACCTAATTGTAAGGGCTGCCATGAGGGTTGTAATGAAGGGAGAGCGGGCTGTTCATCTTTAGACTCAGGATTGGAAACTAGCTTCCCAGGGTTTTGAAAGAAGTCTTACTTTTGTGTTTTTCTATGCTGTTAAATGTATGTGGTTATTTTTTTTCTACCAGTAACCAGCATGTGAGCTTTAAAGTCAGTGTGGTGGTCTGAATGCCTACCCTCTGTGTCTAATGAATTTCCACTCCAGGGCACCTTCACTTCCTCCCTGTCTGTTCTGCATTCACCCAAAGGTGGACTGTTGGAGTCTCAGAGATACGATTATCATATTCATAGAAAATGTGTGCACAATGCATTATAAAAAGTTATGGGGAAAATGGAAGGACGTATCTCTGTGGTTGTCAAGGCCACGGATTTGCCTTCCTTCAAGGTCCACCACATTTGTGTGTCCAGTCCCTTCCATGTTCTTTGAGTAATTATTTACTGAGTGCCAGACGAATTCCAAGCACACTTATCTGGATACATAAGCCATGTGTTAAGTGAGGAAAACATTAATTACACATCAATACATAAATAGATGTTTATACATACAAATAGGAAATATATGTACAAATAAATAAGTATAGGCAAAGAAGAGATTCTGAAACTTAGAGCAATCAATCTGTATCTAGGAGATCAGTCAGCCTTCCCAAAAATGGCAACTGTGGAGCTGAAGTCTAATATGCTATTAATATTTATCCAGGCGAAGGTTGAGGACAGCCAGTAGTTATCCTTGGTAACATGGAGGAACTATCAGTATTTTTTTATATTTTGGAGAGTCTTTTTATATCATTTCTAATTTAGGATAACTTAAATTTATGTGGGATCCAGAAGCATTGAACTAATCAGCAAACATTTAAATGTTTGCATTGTCCATTTCAAAATTCCTTTAAAGCAATAAAAAAATTTGGAGTTAAAAAAGCTGAAAACTAAATAAAAAATATTTTAAGTATTTTCTGTGCATTCATTAATGTTTGTGGAGTAGATGCCAGGTATGATTTTATTTTAAATTACTATCCATCCAGGCCAAGGTCTTCATATTCAGGAATTTACATTTTATCTTTTATGTAAAAAAGATACATGTGTAAAACTAAGTTCAGAGGTGGGATGTTTCAGAGCTATTATGGGAATATTTTGCCTTCAGTTGTAGATTGGTACTTTGAGAAGGGCCCCCTGGACTCAATCCAGTACTGTTTAACTTAATAAGTACCTGGCAAATGCGTTCTGAGTTGAGCTGCATGGAAATAGCACAATCTGGAAACACAATGATAACTCTGCCAACAGTGCTTTAGGGAGCTTCCATGTTCTTTTCCAAGACGTTTCATTCTTTCTCACTGAAGGACAGATGCAAATTCTGTTCCTCAAGTGGTGATCAACTGCAGCCCATGTCCAAGTTCAGCCCCACCATGTAATTTCATATTGAGCTTATAGTGGTTGCCATCACTCTAAATAAAGAAAAAAAGAATTTTTCCAGCATGTGACCCATTAAATGAAATTCCCATTTCAGTATCCACAAATGAAGTACTGTCAGCTCTGTCCTCTTGTCACCTTCCACCCATGACCACTTTGACAATACAGTAGCAGAGGTCAGTAGGTGCAATAAGGACCTCATAGCCCACAAAGACTGCAGAGCTGCAGTTACGGAGCCCATCTCGAGATCCAGCAGTTCAAAAGATAGGATGTGCCTACCCCATGGCTTTTGCAGTCTGTAGGGAGAGATGTATAAGCTTGAGAGTGGATGACTTCAGACAGTAATAAGGGATGGGCAGAATATTATGGTAAGACTATGCACAGAAAATGTCTAAGGGCAGAGGTTGGAGGCTACATTGTCAAGAGGGGTCAAACCAGGGCCACAAAACAGGAAGTTGTTGATAGAACCCCTGAAGAAGGCAAGGATTCAGCCATGGGAAGAGGGGGAGCAGCCAGGAAGAATAAGAACAGCAAAAGCCCTGAGTCTGGAAAGAACTTGAAGACTTTGGGAGAGAGAGAGCAGCCCTGTGTGGTCGAAGGGTTGTGGATGAAGAGAGGGAGTTCAGCCACTGTGGAAGACCACAGGTAGGAGAAGCCTCAATGTGGAGTCTCTGAACCTCTCCCCTATAGACACGTTGGCTCCATCTGTCTAAAGTGTGGTCTGCACACTTAACATCTCTCCACGTGGATCTACTGTGCAGCCAGTACATGAATGTCTGACCTTGTATACTAGACCTGGATACTGAGTTTGCATCTTACTCTGAGTGCCAGGAGAATCCACTGGGCCATTCTTGTCCATGAAGTATTAAGACCATAATTATATTTCAAAATGAACTATTAGACTGTTATGGATAAAGTGTTGGGTAGGAGGACAATGCTTCCAGAGTATTCCAGTTGAGATGTTGTAAGATGTGCCACAGAGAAGCACTCCACAGTAGAGGTAGGAAGGACCAAAAGGATTTCCTGATGGATTAGAAGTTTGGAGGCCGGAAGAGAGAGGAATCAGCATAACTTAGTGTCTGAGTCCATTTACCTGGGACTGCATGGCTTATAAAGTTAAGAGATTTATTTGGCTCATAATTCTGGTGAGTAGCAGATCCAAACACCTTGGCATGAGTGTTCTGGAGAGGCCTCCCTGGCTGTGTGATAACATGGCAAATAAGCAGAGCGTGAACTAGCCACATGCAGAAGAGGCTGAGGACACAGGGTGGCCTTGCTTTAGCAAGTGCCCTTTGAATAGAATTGGCACATTCCATGAGACCAGCACCAATCTCTTCCAGGGTGGTGACCCAACTGCCTTCTACACTAGGTCCTACCTGTTAAGATTCCAGTGTCTCAACCTCTCCACCGCAGGACCAAGTCTACAGCACACGGAACTCTGGGGGACACAGAGTTCCAAGACCATAGCACTTCATCAGTGCAGGGGTGGCAGTCCCATTTATGAACATGGGAGCATGAAGAGGAGGAGCAGATCGAGAGATGAGAGAGGGAAACCAGAAGTTGGATCCTAACAAGTTAAATGATGGGTAAGTATTGAATTGTATCATTCATTTATTCAACAGCAAAAACCAAAACAGAACCCCAAAGGAGCACATACTGTGTGCCAAAGCCCATGCTGCGCACTGGGATTTCTGGCAGTTTTAAGCACCACAGATGAAATTGCCCGTCCTCGTGGGCTGGCAGAGGGCATGAGTGGGGTGCGTGCAGGGTTTGAAGCTCAGAAGGGAGTGGTGGTGCTGAGAGGTACAGCCCTCAGTCCTTCGGCTGAAAGATGGCCTTTGCTCTCTCTCCTTCCTGTCAAGATATTTAAATGCTTTATCAAACGCATGGGTGGCATCCAAATGAAGACAACACAACCGAGGAGCATTGTGCGGGGAAGCAGGCTGATGTCAAAACAGCCCTGCTGGGGCCGCAGCTTCCATTCTGCGGGCTGGGGCCAGAGCGTGCTGAACCTGAGGGAACTGGACTCAGCAGGGACAAAGGCAGGTAGCTTTGCATCCTTGCTCGCTGTCATGAAACAGAGGGAGTTTTTAGTGCGTTTGTTTGTTTCCTTTTTTATTGGATGGCATGCTGAGCTGTCTGAGAAAAAGCTGCCTGGACACAGGTATGGAAGAGTCTAGCTCCACAGTGAATAAATTTAAAGGTACCTAACCAGCTTTACCTACTACTGCCAAAATGTCACACAGCAAGCCAGCCGGAGCAGCGAGGACTGTAAGAACCCACCAGAGCTGGAGCGTGAATAATAATGGATGTAATAGAACTTTGCATTTATATAGCACTTTTACACTTGGATCTTCACAATCACCCAGCATAGTGGGCTGAGCAGGTGTTATTATCTATGTTTTACAGAAATACCTCCCAGAGGCAAGAAGCATGTAGGAAGAGGTGAACACATGTAAATGCAACCAGATGCAGCTAATGGGCCTTGAAAATAAGATAGGAAATGAGTGTGTTTGGAGAGAGAAAAGTTGCATTAAATTTGTGCAGTTTGGTTTTAGTTTCTTCCTGCTGCTTATGTTATTTATTTTCTAATTAGTTACTTCAAAAATGTTGGCTTACGAACTCATGATGGTGGCATGTATATGAGTGTGTCTGTTTGCAGTGGGATCTTAAGTTCAGAAGCCCCAGGAGTTGAGGCAGAGGATCTGTCAATGAAAACGTGCGGCATGGACTGGACTTTAGTGGGAAGCCCAGGCCCAGGTGGGAGCGGGGCCAAGGTGCTTTGCAGGAGAGTGGGCTGGGATCCACGGGCGAGAGCCCTCATCAGGAGAAGCTGGAAGGCACTCTGGTGTGGACCTGGGATCTCTCATTTGACGTATTGTAACTGGAACTGAAAAATATAAGAAATACCCAAATCACTGCCTTGCAAGTGGTCCACATATTGCCAGCTCTCAACCACCCACATTTAAACTCGGAATTGTCTACCAGTCCTCCCTCCACTTAAGGAAACCCTGAGATCTGTTCCAGAGAGAATCGTTGCCTTGAGTTTATCAACACAGGTAATAGCTTCCTTGAGTGGCAGTTGGTGAACCCTGGGAAGATCTTCAGCATACCAAACCGCAGGAGTCAGCTTGTGCTTTCCTTCTCCTTGGAAAGAGAGATCATTTTATTTTTTTAATCAGGTTTTTGTTTTTCCTGCACTTAATTGTATATTTGGTGCTGGGGATCAAAGCTGGGTCCTCGAGCATGCCGGGCAAGCGCTTTACGTTTGAGACACCTCTCTAGTCCCGTAAGTCAGCTTTTTAAAACTCTCTGGATAACCTTCCATGAAAGATAACTTACAATAACCTTTGACACTAAAAATTAGCTGAATTGATATCTAAAGGATTTCTACACCGTTCGAATATATCCATCCCTGCAAGAGCAGAGTGACATTGTAATTCTCATGTCAGTAGGTTGTCCTTTAATTTTATGGACTTTTAAGCTAAAGTGGTTGCATAACTCCAGAGAGTAACAGTCATGTTATACAGACTTTTCTTAAAAGTAGCATTAGATCTGGTTAGCCATGAAGGTAAGTCTAATATAGTATATGTAACCATTTTCAGGATCCTCTGCATGTGGGAATCTGGTGTAAGACGAGTGTGTGAATTTGAGTTATCAATAATCCAAAGAACCTAACACCTGCACAATGCATTTAACTAGGTGATTCCTCTCCAGCCAACATAAGTCTTAACACAGCAGTCCCAGCTAATTTATTTAAGTCTAGCTAATGTGTTTGTTTGTTTGTTTATTAGAGAAAAAAAGGGGACAGTGAAAGAGAAAGAGACAATCTATTCTATTTATTTAGATTTTCATGTGGCCGTCGTTGCTCTGACACATCGTTGTGTATATGGTGCTGGAGTTCGAACCTGTGTCCTCGCACATGCTGAGCCACCGCTCCAGCCCTCCTGCTAGTTTATTTTGAAATAGGAAAATAGGCTAGAAAATCAAACTGTGAGTTCTTCAAATTCTTGAGTTAATGAGAACAGTATCTCAATTAGGATTTTTTAAAATCCAGTGCTAATCTCTAGGAAAGTAGAAGAGTAAGTGATAGTTCCCAAACCTTCACACATGCACACACATGCACACACATGCGCACACCCCTACATGCCAGAGAAGCTGGGGGTAGGAAGTTAGCCTTCCACCCATTCTCTCATTCCACTTCTTCCTTCCATTCTTTCTTTTCTATTTTTTTTCTTTTGTTTAAATCAAGAGACAATGAGACAGAGAAAGAGAATCAAACTTACTTGGTTTTTCATATGGTCTTCGTTTCTCCAACACTTAGTTGTGTATGTGGTGCTGGGATTTGAACTCGAGTCCTCACACATGCCAGCAAGTGCTCTAACCACTGGGAAACCACTCCAGCCCCTCTTTCTTTCTTTTTAAGATATTCTGAATTTCGATGCAAGAATAGGGATGTCCTTGTATTTGCTGATGAGAAATGTACTGGCTAAACCCATTGAGGAAGGAATGCAATTATACATTACGAACGAGAGCCCTGAGATAATTTGAAAGAATCTAAAATGTTTCTTTGATGGGAATCAATTCATTTTACCAATTACCCAAGAAATATTATTTCCTAAGGGAAGATAAGCTAATAAAGGTAAGAAAGAGAGAAAAGAATTCGGAATCACCATTACCCCACGACTGCCGTTTATATTTCAATGTGTGATGTTTATGACTTTTCTCATGAGAATTTCTGTGTTTATGAAAATTGATTCCTACTATACATTAGTCCTTCTTTGAAGGATTTTCAAACTGTGACTTATGTCCAATTATTAAGTTAGAAAATCAATTCAGTGGGTAATGACTGGCATTAAAATAATTAATTTAAATGGAACATACAGTAAAAGAATAAATAGAGCAAAGGGGAATATTGTTTCAGGTATACATACATGTGTGCACACATGCTCAGATGTGTCTGGAGTCATGGTATAAGCTGATTTCTTTTAATTTAATACAGAATGGTGGGTTTCATTCTTTTCTTTTTATTATTGTACTGCAGATTGAATCCAGGGATGCTTAACCACTGAGTCACATCCTCACTCATTTTGTAATTTTATTTTTTATTTTGAGACAGGATCTTGCTAAGTTGCTCAGACTCTCACTAAGTTGCTGAGGCTGGCTTTGTGCTTGTGATCCTCCTGCCTCAGCCTCCAGAGTTTCTGGTATCACAGGCATGCACCACTGTGCCTGGCTGATTTCATTCTTATTGTCAGTAAAAATACCAGAAAGTCAAACTGCAACCAGCTTCCTTTTGCTTTGTACTGTGAAAGCTCTTCCTTTTTAGTAAACATTGGCAGACATAATCATTTTGAATTCTTTATGACATTTCATCAATTAATCCCCTACAGTTGAATGATACCTTAGCTCTAACTTTGCAATTATATGCAGCACTGTTGTGGACAGTAGAGTCTGCTCTTCCAGTTGTTTCTGCAGAATAAGGAGCCACAGGAGCTCAGCCTATGAATGTTTGAGTTGTCCATAGATGGGGTGGTACCAGGAGGCGAGCAGGCCATCTGAAGTCACTGAGCCTGCTTGATGGAGGGACAGAATCCTTTGGCTTGGAGGGAGTCTCAGCTGCTTCAGTGGTTAGTCCCACTCCACTTACACTGTGGACGATCTTCCACTGATGTTGATCATCATGGAAAACAGTTTCCAAAACATTTCATTTCTGCTTAGTGATTTGGGCAATAGGCTGAAGTCTCCTCTGGCCTATGTTATTACTTCATTAATACAGAAAAAAAACAGACAAAGTAAAAATAAAAGCAAAACATCTGTTCAGGATTCCTGCAGCCCAGGCTTTGGAGACCTTGACATAACTGTGTCCCCAGGCTGTTATCACAAAGGCAAGCTGACAGAGGACTGAAGCCAGCCCCTTTGGTCCGTGGCTGCTGCGTTCAGTTGGAGTGGCTGTTCTGCTGGCTTCCTATGAGCAATCTTGCTTATGTCCCTGGCTTTTGTATTGAGTTTGAAAATTATTATGAGTTCAGAAGCAACAGACTTATGTGGCATTTTCTCTTCTCTTAGCTACATTTTCAGTTCAGCTGAAGGGACCATGACACTTGGTTGATGATCCATTTCTATTTTCTTTACTGGGATGGCAGATTTCTTTGGGCCACATGTGAGAATTAATCTGACTTCTGAGGATCGGCTTGCAGTTGGTTGAACTCCATCCACACTGGGACAGTGGCCACAGTTGGTCCTAACTGCTGACTTTCACAGTAGGAAACCCTGCACATTGGCTGATAATTCTATGGTCGCTAGAAACAGGGTATGCGGTTAAAGGCTAATGGGAAGGTTTCAAATGACTAAAGCTTGCTGTCCTTCAAACAGAGCCAAGCTTTTGTTTGTTTTACGACTTAAAAAGACCAATTTATGTATTTACTAGAAGCAGTCTCAGAACTTATCTCCACCCATAGCCACGCTCAACTCATTATGTCAAATTACACACTGTGACAAGTCTGGATATGCTCCGTGCACAGAAGACAAGCTTTCTGAATTTATTTGACATAATGAAAACATGTATCAGAAGATCAAAGAGTTGTCTCTAGACTCTGCGTATGATTCCTTTGAATTGAAATCTTTATACATTTTCTGTGATTTGATGAGAGAAGGGCTGAAAATTGCCTATCATAATAATTCTTTCCAGTCCATAGGCTAGCCAAAGTTTTCTGGAGGCTGCAGAAGTCATGCCAGCATGTGGCCACTATCTTTAAAGGACTTTCATGTTTCCATCCTTGCTCAGAGGTATGCAAAGTTGTCAAATAAACTCTGAAGAGCAGGGGGAAACAGCATTCTTGTATGTAAATAAAGTGAATCACAGCATAGCACTTTGAAGGTGTGTGCCCCCTTCTCTGCAGAGGTTGTGACTAACTATCATGTCAAGTGCAGTAAAGTCTCAGCAGCTCTCACGAGCAAACGAGGGATTGAAAATGTAATAAATGCAATCTCATTTGAGCAGTTAGAAATAATTCAGGTTGGAGAGACCTCTAGTGGGCATTTTTGATCATGTCTGAGAGAGAAACAATGAAAGTTGTATTAAAAGTCTAACTCTAGCTAAGCTTGATGGTGCACGCCTCTAATCCTAGGAGCTCAGGGGGCTGAGGCAGGAGGATCGCAAGTTCAAAATCAGCCTCAGCAACTTAGCGAGACCCAAGCAACTTAGCAAGACTCTGTCTCGGAAAAACAACAACAACAAGAAGCCATATTCTACGGAAAGAGAAAACTATAGGGAATGAAATTGATCAAATTATATAGTTATGTACATGTAACAATATGTAATAACAAACCCCACCATTATGGAAAACTATAATGCACCAGTAAAATATGGGGAAAATCACATTCTGAAATACTGCAAAAATGCAATGTTTTTTAAATGAAGTTCACTTCACTGGAATAGGATTTATGATACAGACAAATGAGTCACTCATCAGAAGAACATTGAAAGTTTTCACAATGCGTATGCTAGAAGCCAACTGGAAATTTCCTTTTAATATGCTTCAGAACCAAATTATAAAATCCAGACAAAAAACATCAACATATTTTTCATCTACTTTATTTTTGCCCTCACCAAAAAAAAGAAAAGAAAATCCTACTTAATTAATTGGAGTATAATCCATACAAAGGCACTTCTCTATTTTTATCCCCAAAGTTTAATTCACTTACATCGTGGAAATTTTTGCAAAATGGGAAACAGCCAATCAATCAAAGTTCCTTTCCATCAAACCCTTCATGAATGTTTTCTGAGAAACTATTTGACATCATAAAATCAGTAGCCTGAGTGATTATGAAAAGCGAAGTCAAAGAAAGGGGTCCTTGCCCTGCCTTGATTTTTAAATGTTCTGCTGTTGTAGAAATGAGGGGAATTGTTGTTATAGGTTCATACATGCACACACGATAGCAATGTACTCTGTCCCAATTCCCTCCCCAGCACTCCTCCCACCTGCCCTCCTCCCTCTCCCTGGTCCCTTTCTTCTACTGATCTCCCTTTGATTATATATACAAACACACATAATATATACATAATAAATGTTTGCATAGGAACCATTTAGTATCTCAAGGGCAAAGTATACTATGCGATGTTTATGCTTCCCCCTTTTCCTTCCTTTCTTCCTCTCCTTTCCCCTTCTCTTTCCTTTACTCAATGAGGCTTCCTTTAGTTTGTCTGTTTGGTGGAAATTTGTATAATCTTGTCCTTCCCTCACTTTTTCCTGTGTTTCACTGTAGCTTCCATGTATAACAAAAACATTCAATCTTTGAGTTTCTGTGTTTGGCAAATTTAACTTAGCATGATTTTCTCCATTTCCATCTACTTACCACCAAAGGCCATGATTCCATTCTTCTTAATAGCTGAGTAGAATGTTGTATATATAAACCACAGTTTCTTGATCCATTCATCCGGTGATGGGCATCTGGGTTGATTCTATAATTTAGCTGCTGTGAATTTTGCTATTATAAACGTTGTTTCTGTGTAGTGTGCTGATTTTATATCTTCTGGAAAAGTACCCAGGAGTGGGATAGCTACCGTTAATTTTTTTAGGAGTCCATAGTTTTCCAGAATAGTTGTAGTAGTCCCTGTTCTGCCTTTAGAAAGCTACAAGTTTTTTGGAGAAGAAAGCACAGGTCCCAAGAACCTGAGACTCCCTAAAGAGTTCAGAGGTTTCTACACCATGATAATAACAGAAAATAACTCCATAGGAATATTACAAAATCCAATGCACTTTTATTTCTACCTGTTTATGAAAATTCACATTTAAAATTAATTCTTATTATAGTATAGTACAGTCTGTGTTCTTAATTACGTAGTAATTAGCTCTCCATAGTTAATCAGATTTTTTTTCCCAACTGCAAACTCTCTGAAAACAGAGAAAGCATCTTCTCACCTCCTTGCAACTTCTAATTAATAGATAGCTCTCTTGTGCATTGTACAATTTCTCTAATTCCTTATGTGCACCTGATCCACCTCCCTGGATTCTTCAAAAGGCAGTGTTACAAGGGTTCTGGAATGCATGGCTATTGGTTTGGAAAAAGAACCAACCCTGTTGTAGATCATTGAGTTTTTATTATTATTAATGCTGATTTTGATGTTCTCTCTCTTCCTCTCTTTCTCTGCCTCCTTTAAATATCTTTTCAGGCCATTTTGTGTATAAATACAAACTCTCTTTCAGAGCTAATAATTCAAATAGGGTTCTTTACTCTGATTAGAAAACTGTATTTAAAAAAAAATGCCCGTTTTTGTAGAATGCTACATTTCCTTCCATTAGGAACAAAGCAGAAACACACAGAAACCTAAACACTATCAATAATCATGTTATCACCAAAAGAAATCAAAGATATTTGCATACCACATTATAATTGTGACACATGCATCAAATCTTACTTAGACTCGCTGTAACTATGGTAATCATTAGACCTGTCACTAGATCTTGCTATTTTAAAGGAAGCTCACAAATTATCTTATAAATATGTATTTCTTTAATATGTTGATAATCCACTTCTGTGAATTTTACTTTCTACATTTGTCCCTAACCAGAAAAGGTTTCCTGAGGCTCCCTTAGAAAATACTGCAACGGATTCAAGAAAATGGTTTCTTTTTTATTCATTTTCCACCCTATTCTTTTCTGACTCCCCTCCCTCTGTAAGTGATAAAACCACTTATTCTAAAAACAATCTCCAGTGTGTGTTCTCACGAGCCACAGAAGGACGGATCTGAGTGCACTATTGGCTTTGGAGGTGGCCCCAGGTGATAGGTACATGGACAGGTGGTGATAAGGAGGGCAGGTAAAAGCCAGCCCTTGAAGGCTGGCTGGCGGGGCAGGCAGGGGCGCAGGGCAGATGGAGGGAGAACGGCTCCTTGCAGCTTGTGAGCTGGGGTGGGGGCTCAGACCAGGATGGTCAGGTGCTGAATGGTCCCCAGGGAGCCTCTTGTGCCACCTACAAAGGCTGGAGAAAGAAGCCCCAACTGAAGCGGTGGACAGTGGAAGATGTTCTCACCCGGAAGCATTGTGGCTGGGTCCTAACTCTGCAGTTGCTTAGCAGGGTGGCCTCAGGCACAGGACTCCCCGTCAGCTCCGGCTTCCTCCTGGGACAGATGGAGACACATGTGATAACCTGAGTTGTCTTCCGGCATTATAGATGTGTGATCGGTTCCAGGGAAGGCTTTGCAACTGTGCTAGAAACGGAACAGCCTTGGCCATCCCAGAACAACCACACGAAAGCATCTTCATTAAAGTTTATTTTTTCAGAAAATTTTTTATTTGTTCTTGAAGTATCTTGCGTACAGGAAGAGATACATGTGTTAAATGCACAGATTGATTTTAGACAGACTCTTCCCAGGTCCAAGATGGAGAAAATTTACAGCAACTTATGAGGATGCCTGCTTCCTCCCTGGATCTGAGCATTCTTTTTTTTTTTTTATTAAGAAATTGAATTATTGTACAATAATAAATGCATATAAAGTAACAACATGATATGCATATGTTATTTTTAACAAAAAATATTATATAGATAGATAGATAGAGATTCTGAAAATTAGATTTACCCTGCGCAGTTCTGCTCATGTAAGTGAAATCATTCAGAACCTGCCTTCTGTGTCAGCTTCCTCCAGCTAATATTCAGCTTATGAGAGAGGATCGAGCACGTGCGTGTTGGAGTGGTCATTTGAAGCCATTCCTCTGGGCAGTTCTTTGAAAATGCCCCAATTCATTTACCCATTCCACTGTCACCTGCATTCGTGTTCTGTGCTGTGGGGGATGATCATGAATAAGGGTGCTAAGAAGAGTTTGTGTGTGTTTTGATGGACACGTGCACATTTCACGTGAGTAGTAGAGTGTACATGCTTTATTTATTTATTCATTCATCTATTTTGGTACTAGAATTTGAACCCAGCGTTTAAGCACTTAGCCACATCCCCAATCCTTTTTATTTTTATTTTTTTAATTTTTAAGACAGAGGCTCATTAAGTTACTGAGGCTGGCTTTGAACTTGCAATCCTACTGCCTCAGTCCCGAGCTACAAAATTAAAAATGCAGTTTTGAGAAGTGGATTTTGACGAATGATTTTCTAATGAATCTGTTTATCCTTCCCCGGGAGTGCATGAGGGTTCTAGTTGTTCCACATCATTTCTGATGCTCAATATTATCATTCTTTTTGCTTTTATTCATTCCAGGGGATGTACAGTTGACTCTTGTAGTAGTTTTAATCCATGTTTCTAAATACTGATATGTGAAGAGAAAAATATTTGGAAAAAGTGGAGCCAGTCATCCCTTTCCTAAATGCATTTCCTTCAGGTCTTATTGCTTTAAAAATAAATTACATATATAATACATAGTTATACAGTTTTAGTTCAGTGCTTTAAAGAAGTCTCTGGCTGGTTAAATATAAATGATTAAATCTAAAACTGTCAGATGTTGAATGAAGGGTCAAAGTTTTCAATGATATGATTAATACTATCAGGGGATCTAAACTATAGCATGGGAGGTAACAGATGTTCTTTTGAGTGATTGGTTGTGATAATGATTATACAGTATATATGTATATAAAATCACAACAAACACTGAAGTTATGAAATTTTTATTTGTCAATTAAATATCTTAAAATTTAAAGAGTTGACATTGCACTATAAAATGAAGCTTAGAATTTTAGAATTAATATAATATCTGTCACATGGTGAATTCTAGAGAAATTACATTGTGGCATAAAGGAATAGATCTATCAGATGTGTAAAAATAGGATTGTCCAGGGGCTGGAGCGGTGGCTTGGCAGTTACAGTGCTTGCCTGGCATGCGCAAGTACACGGGTTCAAACCCCAGCACCCACGTACACAAGTAAGTGTCTGAGCAATGAAGGCCATGTGAAAAACTCAATAAAAATTGATTCTCTCTCTCTCTCTCTCTCTCTCTCTCTTTCTCTTTGTGTGTCTCTTACTGTCCTTCTCTCTTAAAAAAAAGAAAAAGAAAAAAACAATATGATGGTCCCTATGTAGATTAATCAGTAAGGCTTCCATGAAAGCCTCTCGGCCTCCATGTTAACCCCCGTCTTGGGTCAGATCACAGGTCCAGACACCTGCATTCTGCAATTTGGAAAGTTATTCTTTGGCGATGGTGATGTGAATCTGGGGAAAAGATGGTCTATGAAAAGTGAAAACGTCTGTGTAAAATAATTCTTTGCCTTGAGAGTTTTTGGCTCTGACTCGGTTATAAGTGATCAACTCTATGTGGTCTACGCATCAGGCTCATGCTTCACGGTGCCCCAGGTATCATGTTCCCTTCTCCAGGTCACTACTGTCACACCAGTGATGGGAAACGGACAAAACCTTTCATTAAAATTTGAAAATATTCTTTTGCTCTCACACCAACCAAGGGCACTTCCATTTCTAGCTAACCAAATATGAATAAGCTTTTGGGGTTTGAGGAACTAATTAAGTTGTCAAGCAGTTAAAATAGCTATCTTATCTGAAAGATCAGCTCTAAGTTGGCATTTTTATTGTTTTTTTTTAGATATACATGATATTAGAATATACCATGACATAATTATAAAAGCATGAAGTATAATTTCTTTTTTCAAATTCAAGTAATGCATGCAGTTTTGAAAAGCAACATTTCTATATGAACATAAAATGTTACAACAATTTTTAAAAATTAACTGACCTATGGATGGTAGAATTCTGCTGTTGACAGACTGCTTATTTTTTAAAGTCTACTCATAATAGTTCATACATAAATTTCCTGTAGTGTATTTTGTAATCACAAAATGTTTATCACTGCCTACACCTTTTTATTTCTCTTCACTGAATGTTTCCATATTAACACATATAAAAACTTGACACTATGTTAATGTGAGTATAAAATAATTTCTTCAGTTAGTGATAGGCATGCCTTTCTTTGTCTACAATAATTGCACCTATACACTGAGAATAGATGCATATATTTTAAAAAATTAATAGGCTTTAAAAAGAATGGATAAAGAAACTGTGGTGTATACACACAATGGAATATTACTCAGCCATAAGAAAGAATGACTTTATGGCATTTGCTGGCAAATGGATGGAATTGGAGGCTATCATGCTCAGTGAAATAAGCCATTCTCAAAAAGCCAAGGGTCAAATGTTCTCTATGATACATGGAAGCTAACCCAAAATAAGAGAGAGATCAGAGGAATAGACAAAACAGAAGGAAATGGAGGAAGGAAGGATGAGAAGGGGAAAGTTCATGGAATGAATCAGACTCAACTTTCCTAAAGTCATAAATAAACTTCCACAGTGAATCTCTTCAATAGGCTCATCAACATGATATAATTTAAAAAACAATTACTAAATAACAGAAAAATCAGTAGAGTAGAGGAAAGAGAACAAGGGGTGGAAGAAAGGGAGGGGAAGGGGAAATGCTGAGGATGGAATCAGAACAAGTGATATGCCACGCTTTTATAATTACATCATTGTATATTCTACTGGCACGTACATATAAAAAGAACCATTAAAAAAGAAAAAGCTATAGAAATATTTTAAAATAGTGTTTAAGGTATCTAGTAACTAGTTTATCATTTATGCTAAACCAAAATTTTTGTGTACACATATTGTACTTAAAATTTCACATGTCCATAACGTACTTCCTTTTCTCTATGGTATCAATTTGAATAGCTATAATATGTTCAATGTGAAACATCTTCCATTTCAATAACTCAAACACGTATCATACATATTATGAAGTTATCTGTTTAGCATGGAGTCCCTAAGTGATTTTAAAGTCAGGGTAGAAGGTGGAGGTGAAACATTACTATCTTGTACATCATTAAAACCAAAAAAAATAGAATTGAATCAGTCACTCAAAAGTTAAAGTCAGAAATGTCCACAAATGTCACACATAAACAGATTCCCATCAAAATTTCTTGAGTAAAAAATTATTTTAAAAAATCATAATTTGGGGGTACAATGTGATGTTGTGATGCAGGTAGGCCTTGCATAATGAGCTCATGTGGCTGCTTACTATATCCATCATGTACATCCTGTGTTCCCTTGGGAAACGAGAATGTCCTGATAACAAGCCTTCATTCCTAAAAGCAATGGTCCAGAGTTCAGTGACACTAATGGAGACTGGGTAACCCCGGATTTTCAGGGTTTTTTCCAACATCTGGATTTATATAGACTCAAAATATCTTACACTTAAGAAAATGCATTAATCTCTACATATTGATAGGTAAGGGGGAAATTTCTAAGTGAGTGGACTGAGGAAGCCATGAAGCTAGAGCCCAGAATGAAGTGAAGATCTGTTCACTTCTGATCTCATGCTGCTGCCAGAACTTACTTTGCACTCTGGTAGGTACTTAAAGTCAGAGTGCAAACACTTTTATTCTTAGAATTTAGCTTCTCACCGAGCACAGTTGTGCACGCCTTTAATCCCAGTGACTCAGGAGGCTGAGGCAGTAGGATCGCAAGTTCAAAGCCAGCCTCAGCAACTTAGCGAGACCCTGTCTCAAAATAAAAATTAGAAAAAAAAAGGGGGGCTGGGGTTGTGGCTCAGTGGTTAAATCTCCACTCTACCAGGTTCAACCTCAAGTATATAAAAAAATAAAAAAATTTAGATTCTACAATTTGTAGGACCTTCATTAATGGCCATCAAAAACACAATGGCATTTATATTTTGGAGGCATCTTCAGGTGAGCAGAAACCCAAGGACTTAACTAATGAAATGCAAGGGCTTGGGCTTTGGAGTCAGGCAGATCCGGACTTAGATCCTCACTCCCTTGATTATTTACAGTATAATTAGGACAATTTTCTTGAATTGTCAAATCAGGTTCAACTTGCTCTATTCTTGCACACCCTTTTTTTTAATTAAGAAATTTATTTGTTGAACAATTAAACATGCTTTTAATGAAAAATATATGTAAGTTCTGAATATTAGATTTACCCCCCAAGACCCCCCAATTACCCACCCTTATCCATCCCCGCCTCTTCCCAATACATCTCTACAAATGCCTTAAGTTGTATGTCATTACAACTTTTCAAAATTTAAATCATGAGAATTGACCTCCTTTCTCAATGGCCTGGGTCTAGCTCCAGCCTCCACAGATGAGTAAAGACATTCGACCCTTGGTTTTTCTGGGTTATGCTGATTTCACTCAGCATAATTCCTTCCACTGCCATCCATTTACCTTCAAAGGCTGCAATATCATTGCTTCTAATTGCTGAGTAGAACTCTAAGGTATATATGTACCACACCTTTTGGATCCATTCATCCAGTGAGGGGCATCTGGGTTGTTTCCATAATTTAGCTATTGTAAATTGAGCTGCTATGAACATCGATTTTGCTGCTTGCATACCCCTTAAATGTGTTCACACCCCACTCTTGACATGCTCTCCACAGCCACCCTGCTGTCCAAACCCCCTCATTCCCAATCACTTGCCTAGATTGCTGCTGCACCTGAATGTGCCCTTCCTTCCTCTCTGTAACTTTTTAAAATCTATTCTCCAACTGTAAAGATGATTTCCTTAAAAAAGAGAGAGAGCGAGAGAGAGAAGACTGACTATGCCCTGACTCTGCTGAAAACTTATGAATGACTTCCATTTCACTCAGAGTGAACTAGGTCCCTGTAAGAGCTGAAGAGTCAGGCAAATGTTCATCCCACCCTCTCCCTGGGGGTTTCTCTCTTCTGACTGTCTGCTTTTCTGTCCTGGACTGACTGTGAATTCCAGCCACCCTGCACTTGCTGCTGACCACCTCAAACATGCCCTTCTCAGGGCTACCATCTACCTGAATTGTTCTTCCTCCAGTCATCCACATGGCTGGTATTTTCAGGACAGTTCTCAAAAGTCTCCTGCAGGGTGCATGAACAGTGAGCTGACCAATGTGTAGAAAATTTTGATTCCTTCCATACTTTTTTCCATTTGTTTTTGGGGTCTAAACATTTCTTCTCTCTGCTATGCTATGTAATTTAGTTATTTAGTGTGTTCCCTATCTGTTTTGCCCTCACTGGATTATATAACCATGAATGGAGATGTTTGCTTATTGAGTATCATAGACCCTTGTTATGGTTTAGGCATGAGATATCCACCAGAAGCTCGTGTGGGGGAAGAGGCAAGGATTTTCAGAGGGAAAATGACTAAATCATGAGTGGTGTGACCTAATTGGTGGATTAACCCCTTAACATGGATTAACTGGGTGGCAACTCTAGGCTGGGTGTGGCTGGAGTAAATAGGCCACTGGAGGCCTTTGGGGTCTGCAATTTGTCCCTGGTGAGCAGAGCACTTTAATTCCTGGACCCCATGTCCTGAACAGCTCTCCTCTGCCACACCCATCCGCCATGATGCTTTTCCTCTGCTTGGGATACAAGCTATGGGGTCAGCTGACCACATACTAAACATCTGAAACAATGAGCCCAGGTAAACTTTTCCTCCTCTAACTTGTTCTTGTCAGTTCATTTGATCACAGTGACACAAAAACTGAATAAAATAGCCCTAGCATCATTCTTGGTAAATTTTAGCACCCAATAAATACTATTGATGAGCAAACAAATCAAGAAATGAGCCTCTCTGAATCCTAGAAGAGGTCAGCATAACCCTCATAAAGTTATTGTAAAATTATGTGAGATAATATGTTTAATAAGCTTAGCATGGTGTCTAGATATATTGGGTTAAATGAAATAGATTATTAAAGTTAGTTTCACTTGTTCCTTAAATGTGCCTACCAGAAAATTTAGAACTATATATGTGTCTCACATCTATGCCTTGTGTTATTTTTCTGTTGCCAAAGGGTTTACAAAAGTGTGGGTTGAAGGTAGAGAAATCATAAGGGATTTTTCAATACATGTAGTTATGAAGACTTTAAAGGACTATTAGAACCTTTACCAGAACCTGCAGAAAAAATAGTGAACTTATTATTTAGAGTAGTTAAATAATTTCATCTCACTCCAGTCAAATGGCACTTATCAAGAATGCATATAATAACAACTGTGGGCGAGGATGTGGGGGAAGACACACTCACATTGTTGGTGGGACTGCAAATCAGTGCAGCCACTCCGGAAAGCAGCATGGACATTCCTTAAACACTAGGAGTGAACCCACCATATTATCCAACTATTCCACTCCTCAGGATGTATTTCAAAACACCTAAAATTAGCTTTCTGCAGTGACATAACCATATCGATGTTTATATAAAGAAACAAAATTCACAATAGCCAAGCTGTGGACACCATCAAGTTGCCCTTGAACATATGAACAGATAGAGAAAACGTGGTGTATATATACACAGTGGAGTATTACTCAACCATAAAGGAGAATGAAATTATAGCATTTACTGGCAAATGGATGGAATAGCAGACTATCAGGCTAAGTGATAAGCGAGGCTCAGAAAGGCTGAAGGTTTTCTCTGATATATGGAAGCTAGTCTGAAATAAGGGGGAAAAGATAGAAAGGAACAAGTGAGGGGATTCCATCCGAATAGAAGGAAGACCAGTGGACTAGATGATGGGGACTGGGGCGAGGGAGAAGCAACAGGATAAGGGAAGAACAGAGGAATGAATCTGACCCGACTTTCCTACCACCATACATGAATATGCCGCAGTGAATCTCACAATCCTGCCATCGTGTATTTCCCAAGATATTAACTTAAAAAAATAATAGTTTCCTCCAAACAAGACTCACAACTAGTCCAAAGGATACTTTACAGAAAAGTGTCCTGGGAGTCCGATGCCCTCACCGCATTTCTTAGTTTCCATTTTCCTTGCTTCCTCTTACCTGTGCCCTGCACTAGCCTGAGCTGAGAGGAAGGAGAGGATTTGAGATTCTGTACTGAGGTCAGCCTTACGGGGCAAGAGGCAGAGTAAGGCGGAAAGTAGATTCCCAAGGGCAAGCGACAGCTATCCGGCAAAGAGGGACACTCGTTTCTATAGGGAGCTCAATCTTCCAAGGCAGCCCGCAACTTCCTTACATGTGGCATCATCCCCTCATGCACGAAGGCACTGAACACCGCGTCTAAACATGTCTCACTTTAGCATGAGTGCGTCACGTTGGAATGTAAGTACATATTTCATGGCAGCCAAATAATTGTAAAATCACAATTCCATGTCAAATACTGGTGGGGCTGTCCCTCTCCGCTTGGACTAATTCCTCCACTCTTCGTAGCTGTGGGAGACCTGAGTTCATCACACAGGTGTCTGGGAATGGAAATGCTGTCCTCACTGAGTTCCTTCAACCAGCAGATGTACAAGTGTTCTGCCCACATCCATTTTCCTAAGAGTCATGGTGCATGCCACTGTCCCTTCTCTCAAGCTCCAGCTGAGAAACTGCTGCAGGACCAGCACAAAGACATTTTGCAAGCGGCTACCAGGGTGGTGACTGGGATTTAAAGTCCCTGACTTCAGCTGGCACATATTGAGTGCACAGGGCCTCCAGAGGGAAATCACAGCTGGCCGGCAGCATGTGGCAGGGTCTGGCTTCACCGCAGTTCCCAGGAGGCTTTCCGTGGGAATCCAGGGCCCACAGAGGAGCCAGCCTTTGACTGGGCTGTTTGCCGCAGACCTGGTGCAGAGAAGCAGGCAGCGGAGCCGCCTTCCCAGGAGATGAGCCGGTGGTTTATTCCACTCTACTTCTTTTTATTTTTATAAAGTCACCCACAAATCTGCAGCTAAGCATCTTGCTGTTTAGGAGAGATCATGAATTAATGAAATGTGCCGCAGCATTTGTTACTGCATGGGAAATATCTTCTACTAGGGAGCAGAGACTCCAGGGGATCCTGGTCAATAGAATCAGGGTTCCATGCACCATCCAAATCAAACCCTCCTTATTCAAACTTTTGACTCAGGGATGACTCTGGTAAGAGCTAATTTCCATCATTAGCTATCATTCTTGCCTCCTGAGAGTTATATGTTCAACTCTTGGCATCTCATCACAAATCTCGTCTTTTCTTTGCATCTATGTCAAAACAACTTAAGGGAATGGCCAACCCCATGGGTTTACTCCCCATCCACACCACTTGAGAGATCAGAGGTGCTGATCTGAGGCCTCATAAGAGAAAAGGACCAGCAAATGTCACCAGGCAAGCGAAAAGAGTGCTTTTCACTATGCATGAATAGGTTAAACCCACTTTTGTTACGGAAGCCTTGATTCTTTCTTTTAGAGAACAAGGCACATTTATTTGAAGTCTACTTTGAATGACTATTGCATAATGGGTAGGAATGTAAAAATATTTAACTATACTTATGCTTTCAGGAGGTTGGCAAGAACGATTCTTGATGTGATCAATACTCTTATGTGGAGTCTGTGAATTGCAGAAATACAGTAGGAAAGGGCACATCTCTTCCTCACCTCCCTGACATTTAGACCTCAGCTTTTTACACCTGAAATATGAAAACTGCCTCAGGACAGCGACTTTGGAAATGGCTCCGATGGAGATTGGTCAGGTTTGCTGTGCGGTGTCATTTGAAACAAAACTTATAGGAAAGCAAAGAACAGGGTTGGGTGAGATGGAACCCAGGCTCATCTCACAGGTTGAAAACTGGAAAAACCTTCCGGTATGGTCCCAAGTGGGGGCAAAGGACCCTGCCCTGGAGAGGGGTCTTAACCATACGGTAGCCCCTTTCATGGAAGCAAAGTCCAGAGATGTTAGCAGCCATAAACGTCCAACAGCTGGCTTGGCTGGCTGGTGGCGGCCTGAGTAGCTCCTGCGGAAGGCTGAGTCTGGGTGGTTCTCCATCAGAACCCCTGATCCTTACATTTCCCTGTTATGGTATCTTCACCCTGTCCGCGACTGCTTCTCCAGTGGGTTGAAACTTACAAGACAAGATAGGAGGAACTGTAGCCTCCCCACCACTGCTAGGCTTGGACTCACACACCAGCACCTCCTCACCACATCCTCCTCAGGCCACACACCTGCTTTCAGCAGCAGGAGGAGGAGTGGCCCAGTGAATCACAACTGCCAAACCCTTGTCCCTGGATCCTTAGGGAACAGCACTCGGATATCCCCCCTGCTCAGGTCCCCGCCAGCTTGTTGATCGTCTTCCTTGTCTCTGGAACTTTTAGCACAATAGCACAAAGTGTCCAAACACAGCGTGACTAATGTTCACTGGGACTTTCACCACGCCCTCTCGACCACAGATCTGGTCTTGCTGACACAGGACAACACCGTCCCTGAGGAGGTTCCTGGGAGTGCGGAAAGCGCAGTCACCGTACTTTCACCCCTTGGAAACTGAACCCTGATGGTTTACCTCGTCTGTTTTCTATGCCTATAACCAAAACATATTGGGGCTGGATGGGTAGTTTATAAAGAAAAAGGGTTTATTTGCTCAAGGTTCTGGAGGTGTGAGAGCTTGGTATCAGCATCTGTTGGCTGTGGGAGAAGAGCTCCAGATGAAAGGTGAGTGATCCAAGGGAGGGCACGGGTGAGAACGAAAGTGAAGGAGGACACAAAGGAGCTGGCCAGCTGAGGAGAGAGAGCACACTTGACAGAATTGATCGGTGCCCTCCAGAACTACGTGAATCCCTTCATGAGGGCGGTGACCCCCTGACCTGATAACCTCTTAATGGTACCAGCTCCTCTCAATGCAATTACATTGGGGCCAAGTCAACATGAGCTCCGTTGAGGATAAACCTTCATTCAGCCAGGCACAGTGACACACACCTGTAATCCTGGTGACTCAGGAGGCGGAGGCAGGAGGATTGTGAGTTCAAAGCCAGCCTCGGTAGCTCAGCAAGGCCCTAAGCAACTGAGTGAAAGCCTGTCTCAAAATAAAATTAAAAAGGGTTGGGACTGTTTCTCGGTGGTTAAGTCCCCCTGGGTTCAATTCCTGGTAAAACAAATAAACAAAACACAATTCTAATCACAGCCTACCCACTGGGAACAGGGTGCCATATTGTTTATTTAGGATGCACTCTGCAACCTGGAGAATGGTGTCCCATGCACACAGGGATCCTTTCTTGCTGTTGTTATCAGTTGTCCCTTGAAGAACTATCCCATGCATGTTGCACAGGTGGTTCTTTAGTATGGCAGTTTGTGCTAAAGTCAGGTGCACACTTCCATACCTCCCTTGCTGGAAAGGGTGACTTTGATGCAGGGGCACCAGCTCTCCCTGCACACTGATCATATGTCTTTCAGATTGGTGCTTCTCATGATGGAGTTGACGGTGCCTGACTATTTTCGTGTTCATATAACCTCACAATCAGTGTATCAATTTACATCCACATGGACTTCTGTAGGAGAAAGGATAATCATATTTAATCTGTAGATCACTTGGGGAAGAATTAGCATCGTAACAATACTCAGTTGTCCAAGCTATAAACACCATATATTTCTTTATTAGGTCTTTAATTTCTCTCAATAACATCTGTGTAGAGGTTTTAAATATCTTTGTTTCTGTACATTTCAGGTGTTTAATGTTACTGAAAGGATGTCTTCTTTTTATTTGTTTTATTTACTTGTATTCATCTGCTTTATAGGAATATAATACTTACTTATAATTGATCAAATAGTTGCTAACCTCAATTATTAAATCTACTACCTTGCCAGGGGCTGGAGTGGTGGCTCAGCAGTTACAGTGCTTACCTGGCATGCACGAGGATGCAGGTTCAAACCCCAGCACCTTGTACACGACTAAGTGTCAGAGCAATGAAAGCCATGTGAAAACTCAATAAAAGAAGATTCTCTCTCTCACACACACACACTCACTGTCCCTCTCTCTCTTTATAAAAAATTTAATACCTTGAAAATGGTTTTGCATTTTTACATGTACAGGTGTAGCATGTGGGAATAGTGAAAAATTTGCATCTTTCTTGTCCACCCTCATATACAGCTTTCCCCCTTAATTTAACATACTGGCTTGGATCACTAGGCAACAATTAACAAAATATAATAATGAGCATATTTGTCTTTGTCACACTCTCAGAGGACAAACTTTGAATTGTTACCACTTGATGTAATATTTACAGCAGTGTTCATGTAGCTACATTTTGTCAGAATAGGAAATGCTCTTCTATATCTTGTTCACTAAGATTTTTTTATCATAAATAGTTATTGAATCTTATCATTGGTATTTCACTTCCTTGAGAAGATCATATGTCCTTCTCCACTGTTTTGTTAAGGTAGTGAATGAGATCTATTGATTTCTACAAATGATATGAATTCTTGGATTCCTGGGATAAGTATACCTAGGTGTTTCCATATGATGTAACTATGTGATATCATGAGAATCAGGGTATTTTGCCTGTGGGAGAGTCACACATAATTATGACCAAGGGAATGGATCAAGGTGAAATCCTGGTCCCATTTCTTCCCTTTCTCCACCCCTTGCCCAGAAGTAGTACTAACCTTCCACATAGTTTCCGTGCCTCTTTGATGATAGAGAAGATCTGCAAACTCCTTCACCTTGGACTTTTCCAGGTGCCTTTTGTAAATGGATATTTAGTGGAAGACTCGGGAAAACTTAAAATGTGCGTGGCTTGATGCAGGTTCTCGGTGGTGATTCTGTCATTATCAAACAAGAAAGAAATGTGGGTGGGTGGCTGTTTCCTATTCAGCCTGAACTGTGGAACAAAACAGAGCAGAGCGTCTGCAACTTGCGTTCAGATCTATAACCCAAAGCAGTACCACAGCTGGCCTGCAGTCGCAGGGCCACAGGCAGAACCAATCCAGCCAACTTAGAGATGTGCAAGGAGGAAAGAAATGCTCATTATAGGCTTCAGAGAGTTTAAGACTGCTTGTTATGCAGCATAACTGTGGGTATAGCTGACTAATGTATTTGGTATCAGTGAAAATTGAATGGCATATCATGAGTAAGAAATATTGTGGACATTCTGGATGATGTGGTTTTCCTCTATAAAGGACATATCTTTATAGACATACAGTTATAGGTGAGCAGAACATCTGAATCTACTCAAGCAATGAACTAATCCTGGGTAAATCTTTGAAGGTTCTGTCTACTACTGATTTAATGCTAGTTTCAGGGTGACAGTTCAGATTCCAAATGAGAATTTTACTGGATTTCTCCTTGTTGGAATCTCATGGTCAAAATTTTTTCTACTTAGCATTGTGAAACTTCTGCAAACTACTTTGCTCTTCAGCAAGTCTAGGCTTAGCTTACCTTTCGCAGTTTAACTAATATTCAAGAAATGCCCTGAGGAGCATTGTGGTGTTGGCTTCACTCAATATGCCCCTTCACTTCTTGCAGAACCTTGACCTCTCTTGCTAACTGCCTTGGCAGAGGTTATTGCACTGTCTGCCTCCTGGAACATGGAGAATTCTGAACGCCCTGCAGAGCTTACTGCCTCGAAATAACTTTGATCTGCCTGGTTTCTCTGTTTCTTGCCCTCCTCTCATCCTCAGTACACACTCTATAGGGACAAACGGCTTGGAGAACATTGTGCTCACCTCAGTAAATTCTGTTCCCTCCAGAATCTTGGCCCCTCGACTCCTGAAAACCTCCGCAGTTCATTGATCCTTCAAACAGATTTTATTTTGTTTTCTTTTAGCTAGCTCTTCTAGGCTGTTACATGGCAATTTATCACAGGGGAAGTAGAGTCAGTTTATTTTTTGTACCTCTGATTCACTGTTGTATAATATTTGGCTGCATGAATATATTTTATTCATTGGACCATCTTTCTGTTTTTAGAAAATTTTCAACAATTTGTTAAAATAAAGATAATCTGAAAAAGTATAAATATACATCTATACACTGATATTTATACTTCTATAAACATGTATAAATGTGTATATAAACACATATATGTATGAAGTAATTTCTCCAGATGCAAACTTCAGAAATGAATTATGGAGTTATAAGATAGATAAATGTTAAACATAAAAATTCCAATTATTTGTAAAGTGTGTCTTAAAATGTATGCTCCTAAACATCAACCACTGCTTTATTTTTCTTCCTAGAATTTATTCAGTAATATTCTATTATGTGATAATAGTTACTTGGGTTTTTGCCTGGGTGTTTGCTGTTATAGATAATGGTGATTTTTGACAGGCTTGCCTATACGTTTTGGTATATATGAAACAACTTCTCTTGGGCCTGTACTTCAGAACAGAATTTCTGGGTCATTGGATATGTGAATACTCAAATGAAAAACTAACATATTCCTGCTTACTGAGCTGGCTCAAGGTTTACTTCCTATCAGTAGACTCTGCTAGCTCCGTATTAGTTCTTAGTATTTATCTCAATTCAGTGTTCTCTTATATGTCCCCTCATTTTTAAATGTTCCATTTATTCATTGTAATATGAGCTCCTTTAGGGAAGAAACCATTTTTTGTTTTGTTTTGTTTAGTTTCCACACGTAGGAAATTACATTTTTCCCCTAGAACCCACTCAATAAATGAATCACACTTGAATGAATCCTTGAGTGAATCAAAATAAGAGCTTGTGGCAAGAAAATGTGAGCATGGGAAGATAATGACTTTTCCTTTGAACATGTCTATGATGTCAATCAAAGTTCACTATGAGAAAGCTCAAGAGAAAAAGAAAGGCTTTATTTAAAACAAAAATAAAAATGAACCAGTTTGTAAGCCAGGGAGTTACAGCCTTTGGTGTGTAAAGAAAGTCTGTTCTGAAGGAACAAAGGCACTTGCTTGCAAAGAGAAATTTCTTGCCGGGGTTCTTACTCAGACACATATGCAAATGAGGACTGCAACCATGCCCACTCCTGATTGATTTATATTTACCTTGGTCATCTGTCATCATTTGTTGTTCATTCATTGCTTCATTGCAAATTGAGACTTCTTGGGAGTAGAAACAGAGCATGCCTGTCTGTAAAATTCAGATTGTGGTTCCTCCAGGAATGGAGTATGGCCCAGTGGAACTCTACTTGGAGATTCAGCTTTTCTTAAACTTCCCAATAACATAACAGGGACAAATCCAGATGGAGCTTTCCAATAGGAATCCAACAGTAAGATGAGTTACAAGCTTAGGAAACAGGTCAGTGTTTCTATCATTATATATTCTTAACCATTTTACCTCCTATCAAAATTATTCATGGGCTAGGGTTGTAGCTTAGTGATAGAGCACATGCCTAGCATGTGCTGGGTCCTGGTTTAGTCCCGAGCACAGTAAAAAAAGAAAAAATCTATACTCATACACTCCTACTTCCTCTGGGTTTGCACTACATACACTTGTACTTTAATTTTTCTTTTAAAGAAAGAGGGACAGTGAGAGAGAGAGAGAAAGAAAGAGAGACTATAAATTTTATGTAGTTTTTCATGTGGTTTTTGTTGCTCCAACACTTTGCTGTGCATATGGTGCTGGGGTTCAAACTCAGGTCATTGCATGTGCCAGGCAAGCACCATAACTGCTGAGCCATGGCTCCAGCCCCACACTTATACATTTAACAATTTAATTATCTGTAATTTTGTTCTACCTGTTAGAATAATCAGAAATGTGTATGCTTCCAGATGATACTCCATGTTTAGAGAGGTAATATATTATGATTAAATTTGTGCCAATTCCTTAGTTAGCCTGTCTTGATTCAGCTCTTAATTCTATAATAGCCCATATTCAGAAAAAAATCAGTATAAATACTTTGAGAATAAGGGATATAGAATGGGAATCAGGGTTTGTGACAGTTATGAAAATGGCCACAAATTCTTCTCATCAATGTGCCATGTCCTTGGATTCACTGTCCCATAGTAAGGCATGGGACTTGCTTTGGTCATTGTTACAATATCAAATGTGCTGTAAGCAGATATTTCAGGAGTTCTTGAACCCTGGAGCATTGCTTCTTTTCCTATAATTTGTAACCTGGCAGCGGTCTGTGATGGACCCTAAGCTAGTCTGTTATGGAATAGTAAGCCAGTAAAGGAAAATTTGGATACTATGGTAGAGGGTCTTTCAACTGCCAGTCATGCAAAAGAGGCCAGAAAAGATAATCCAGCCACCAGTCAATCCACTACCTCATCACAGATGCATGAGTGAGTCCGGAAATTATAAGTGAATCTGGTCAGGACCAGGTGTACCACTGAGCTATCCCCAAGAGATTATAAGCTAAATAAAATAATTTTGTTCAAAATGTGCATGAATGGGCAAAATTGGAACCTCTAGTTGGAGCTCAGAGAAACGGACACTAGCAGCTCCAGCCTGAAGCATTGCCTTGTCTGGAGAGACCAGAATTAAAGCAGAATGTGAAGAAGCAACCACACCTAGACCAAAGTGGGTTTCCGTTGTGGGAACTTGGGCTCTGTGAAGTTGGTCAACAAAATCATAATGACCTGCCCTCCTGAAGCACCTTCCAGATTTCATACGTCACCAATCACCAAACTTTGTCCTGAAACCCTGCAAGAAAAAATGATTCTGTGGAACATGATTCCTAGCCTCCACCAAAGCAGTACTGGTGTTGTCTTGAAAAAAAAAAAAATACGTATGTGTATATCCAGCCGAGGAATTTGCTAAGCACATGACCTTGGAGAATTTACACTAAGTCAGTTTTTATAGTGAACATTCCAGGACATAATTTCATGGGGATTTTGAGAATTATATATGGACAAAATTTGTAAGACTGCCAGGCATCTGAAAGTTAATAAGGGATAACTATTATTTTTATCCTTGTGTATTCTTCTCCTTCAAATCCAGTGCAATACTTTGCATATGGTAGATATTAATTACATTTTCTTAAAAAATTGTGTGGTACTTCTTATCAGACTCCTTATTGAGGTGCCCACAAAAATATGAATGATATGTTGTAGAATTTTATTCTATTCAGGTAGTCAGGAGTATATGCTTTCTTGCTGCTCTGCTTGGTACTGAGTCCACCCAGGGCAAGGCACATCAGTCCATTTTTAGAGTTTATCTGTTCCCCTGGTGAATTTACTTATCTTTAGACTTGGGTTAACCCTCTTATTTCCCATTTTCTCTGAAAGACTGCAAAATGTTTCAAAATTCTCTCATTTTCAAATATATACAGACTCTGAAATATAGCCCAAGTGGACCAGAAAGTCGAAATCCCCTAGAGAGGTGAGCTCTTCACGGCATGCCTCCTCCTTCTCAAGGGGAGCTGTCTTTTTTTTTTTTTTCCCACATTTATTAGAAGTATATTGCGATACAGGATACAGATAAGGAGGAAACATTGTCAAAACTGTAGCAATCATTGTGTATAAACTTTGATAACCAGGGGTAATGCTAACGCATAGATAAGCTACTATGGGTTTCATCTAATGCAGTTTAGGAGTCTGGTGACGGGGAAGAAGGGGAGCTGTCCTCAACATGTAGCAGAGTCCATTCAGACCTCCCCTGTGGGCCTCTCTGCTTTCTTCTGTGGCCACTGTCCATCCACACGCCATGTTTTCTTTCACAGCCTGGTATGTGGGCTTGCTGTTCTTTCTTTATAGAACATCCATAAGATGTTCAATTGTTGAGCTTCTTATCATTCTTCAAGTCTTCAATTGACTGTCATGTCCTCTGGCAACCTTTCTTTACCTTTCACCACTGAGCTCAGCCTGCAGCCTGCACAATGCAGCCACTCACACAACAGGTAGGACATCTTGCACGCCCACAAGTGGTGCAAGCCATCAAGTTCATGCTGAGATGGTTTTAGCCACAGTTAGAGCCCTTTTTCATAGGTGCAGAAATATCCAGATTTAATCACTGCTTACAACGTATTAACTGTGACCTTGGCCTTGATTTCCTCCTCAGTATCATGAGTAAAGAGTTATTCTATCTTTACATGATTGTTATGGAGATAAAGGAGAAGCTTTATTGTACAGGGTTTGGCTTAGTGAGTGATCTCATAAGCACAATTTCTGTTATGCAGTAGCTGCTCAATGAATCTTCAGTTATTTTGACTATTGTAAGCACTTGGGGAGGGGCTTGACCAGCCATGTCAATCCAGTTTCCACATGATTCTATCATTTCCATCTGTTAAGCATTATTTTTTTCTAAACAAGAAGTAGAAGTTTCTTACTTCTGATTTGAAGACATCCAAAAAGTACATATCATATCAAGTGAAAATTTTAGTGTTTTCCAGCAACATATAGAAGAACCAAATCCAAGCTTTAGTTTTGTAATCAATATACTCTGAATTCACATTGTCTAGCTCAACTTGTCATGCAAGAAATTTACTTCAGAAATTTCTAGAAGTTTCTAGCAGCTGGATCACTTAAAATTTTTCCTATTAGGGAAGTGTTTTCTTCCCCATATGTAACATTCATTATTCTGGTATATTTGGTCACTGCCTGCCTATGGCACCTGCTGTGCCTGTGGTCCCATGTCACTGTCAAATTCCCAACTACTTCTCTTTTTGGAAAATTTAGCCCCTGAATTCTCCTAGTTTAAAGTCACTGCCTCAGTTTCCCCCCAAGCCTCTTTTTTCACTTCCCAGAAGGAGCCCAGGTATCTGTGGTCCATGCTTATAACTAACAGATTGCCAGGTTGGGCACCTCCTTTCTTATAGCCTCAAGGACATCATGTTTGGAGACCATTCAGGTTTCCAAAAGGGAGCATGTTTATGTTCCCACCAGGAACCTGCATTTTCTCTCTCTCTTGTTGTTTTTGGTGCATCCTCTGCCTGTGCTGCTCCAGCTAGGTCTCCCCAGGAGTCTGAAGGGCACCAAGCTCCGAGAGTTAACATCTGTCCCCAGTGCTGTTCTATTCTGTACCCAGGAGGGTGACACAGGCCTGGGACAGCTGTGACGATAAATTCTGCAGGGAGTCCACCCAAGGGGGCGATGCTTCCTGAATGTCTATCAGACAGCACGGATTTGTACCAGACAGAATCTTCATAGGCCTGTGATTTTTTCCTTCCAGAGTCTCAGGAGCGCAAAAGAGGACAAAATTGACATTTAAACTAATATTTCATACCTCCTTCTATAAAGAAATTTGCTTCCCAGTTCCATTAAGATTTAACATTTGATTTTTAAAAATATTTGATTTGGCTTTTTTTCCTAACTTAAATGTCATATTTTTACCTGAGATTTTCAAGACAATAAAATGGACAATTAATTAGTTTAGAAAATGTTTTCAGTTCTTCTTTTATAAATGTATGCATTATGTGTTGATGCAGATTATTAATCAAAAGAGATTAAGCCATGAGAGAGAAAGAGAAGAGAGGAGAGAGAGAGAAAGGAAGAATGGATCATCTTGCCACTGTGCCCTGCCTGAAACTGATATGAAATATTCAATTAAGCACACATAATGTAATGGCATAGCAAGAGCTTTTCCACCTGCCCACACGTCTGGCATTAAAGAAAGTGAATCCAAGGAATTGAGAGATCGTTGAATTACTCTTGATTCATGTAGCAAGTACAGAAACCGAATTGTAGAGGAAAGGAGAGTATTGAGAAATGAGGACTAGAAACCGCGTATGTCCAGCATGGAGTGGGAAACAGAAGTAAGAAAACACAGTAACTGGATTGGGGAGACGCAGAGACAATGGACGGTTTGCCTGGGATTCAGAAGTCTGTGTGCTTTTGCAAGGGAGGAGTAATAGGACTACAACAGGTACTCCAGACATTCCTGGAGATTCACATGAAAGGAGGATGGGTAGGCTTTAGAAAGACTTGAGTCAGTTTGAGTAGAGGAATAGGGGGTCCCTGTCTCACAGGAAGTGGAATTCAGTTCAGTTCTGTGCTTCTTGACCACCTGCCTAGAGATGGCCCTGGGAATATGCTTGAAAACTCTTGAGTACTGTCCCTTTAAGGGCAGCTCAACAGGGAGACAGCTGCCCAGTTCAGCACCTTTTCTGTCCTCTGTAGGCTTCAGCATTCCACAATCTGATCCTGCTGAGAAGTCACAAAAATACTGCTGCTCTTGTGCTTCTGGTACCACCTGCTCTAAAGAGCCTCATTTCATTTACCCCAGGGAAGATGCTGGAATTGGTACCCAAGCAATACAAAAGCATTTCTAGAAAAGAACTTGTTTTCCAGGAAAATAACATTGCTTCCTTTCCAGATTTCTAGATTAAAGGCATAAGGACAAAATCATCTCATGAAGCTATGCGAACTGCCAACTACTAGAAAGAATATTCAAATTAAAAAAAGAGAAGAAAACCAGCCTGAGTGATCCTGTAAAAATAGGCTAAAAGTATTTTCTTCAAACAGTAGGAAAGCGCTCCGTTTGTGAGGTTGCCTTAACAGGGTTGCGATTTTACCACAGATCATACCATAAAATGCAGGAAGAGAAGACGTGACTTACTCTCCTATATTTAGATCATTTTAGAGCTGTGAGTAGTGATGCAGGCCTGTAATCCCAGCAACTTAGGAGGCTGAGGCAGGAGGCTTTGCAAGTTAAAAGACAGCCTCAGCAATTTAGGAGGCCCTGTCTCAAAATAAAAAATAAAAAGGGCTCAGTGTTTAAGCACCCCTGTGTTCAATCTCTGGTACAAAAAAAAGTGTTCATTTTATTTAGATGAAGGAGAGCTGGTGATCAGACTCAGTATCCTCAAAGCCAACACCACCACAGCTTCCGAAACACACAAGTGTCTCCAACAGTGCCCATACCCTGCTGTCTAATGATAGCTGGGTGGCAAGCCTGGTGCAGAAGCACATTTACTTCTGACATCTAATGTCACAGGTTAAAATTGGGCTGCCAAACTGAGTAATTATGCTTTATTAAAAAACACATTTTTATAAATGTAAGATGTAGTCTTGTAACTCAGAACTCCATTTTAGGATGGTGATATTTATTTTAAAACTCAGCCTTAGTTCAACATTGATTTTATTCTTTGGCCTTTTGGTATTTGGCCAAATACATATTTGATGTAGCTTCATTCTTTCTTTGATAATTCTCAGGAGGTCAGGGAAAGGCCTAAGCATTTTCAGGAGCATAAACATTTTATTTGCTCACCCAGTCTAGCCAGGTAACAAATCCAATGAAGAATTGTTTGTGATCTGTAATTTTGGAGTAGGGAGGAGCAGCAGGTGACAGAAAGGAAAAAGTGCCAAACTTGCTCATCCATCTCCAGGACTTTGGAATGGATTGTTATCATTTTCCCCCTTAAATGATCACGAGATATCAATGACTCCATTTGACCATTGATTTATTAATCCATTTGGCCCATGAGTTTCCCAATTCTGGAATCCATGTTCAAGGAAAAGTGGAGGAACAAAGCCACACAACATAGATCATCCGGAGGGATGGGATGTGCACTGGAGCAGACCCAGCTGATACGCAGTGCTGTCTCTCTGATCCCTCTGTGGGCATCTTCCATAGCCTGTTCCCTCAAAGGAAAGGGCCCACTCCTAACTGGCATATCTACTTTTAAGCCTAATAAGTTAGAAATGGGCACCTAATTTTGTTTGGTTCAACTGTTTTAATTTGGGAAGTGAGGCTACATTCAGGGACGTTGAAACAACACAGAACATCTGGTACTGAATCCAGTGTTTGGTCTCCATCCTCATGTGGCGTACTAATCTATTGCCTTTCAGATCCAAATCCACCCTTTTGTCTGCTGCACAGATCTGGGCCCTGTCATGATTTTTCTTTGCCAATGGGCACAGAATCAAGGCTCATCCATGAAGGAAGTAGGAGAGGCATCACAGACACCAGGGCTTTGCTTCCTGGCCCTGGTTGTTCTCCCAGCTCTTATAGCATATGCACGTTCTCTAGTGCCCAGAAACCTGCAGATGTGGCAGTAAGTAGCACCCAGGGCCAATAGCTTCCCCAGCACCCTTTCTGCCATTGTCACTTTGTCTTGGAGTGTCTCCAACGAGACACATTCCTGAGAAAAAAATTTCACTGCTACCCTAGTGGGTCAGTGTCTGGCAAATTCCAGAAGGCAGGTTTCAGCAAGTTCTGCAAACCCTGCCATTCAGTGAGCCTCCAACATGGAAGACCTGGGTCTCAGTTTTGTATGGTACTGTTGGGGTGCTATATCTCAGCCCTGGATGGTTCCTGCTTTTTGTATCCAAGTCCTTATATTATTGAGAATTATTTTTAATTCTTACTAGCTAGTCCCTCATTATCTCAATTTCTTCTTTAATTAACAATTATTGCTATTGAATTTCCCTCCTCCAAATTATCATGTTGTCTCTATATGGTTTGAATCCACAATACAACCTTCTGGTCAAGCACTGTGTTCCCAACCTCATGACCTTCAAACACAATTACCTCACTTCTCATCTTTCCTAAAACAATGAAAAATATACTTATAGGTACCAGATTTGCGATAGCAATTGCCCGTGGCAAGAGATGAGGAAGAAAATGGGAAAAAGAGAATTTTGCTTTTACTCTTACATTTTGATTCATTTAGAGGTCCTTGTAGGATTTCCCTATCAGCTGAGGAAGAAATAATTGCAACAGAATTACCCTTCCACCATAAATAAGTAGAAAAACAAAACAAAAATCAATAAAACATTGGCTTCCAGGCATCAGAAAATAGCAGGGCATGACCATGGTGATTGGAGGAAGGCCATCAAAAGAGTTGTCTCCTGTGATTGCACCAGCTTATTTTCTAAAAGCAAGTCCCAGGCTCAATGCAGGGAAGGCAACTGTTTTACTGGACTGAAAGGATGGAAAGCTGAGTTTGGACAGGAAAGAGCTGCACAGAGATAGAAGGCTAGAGTTTTGCCCACATAGTCCCTTGAGTTTTTGTCTGAAAACGATCTGAACATGAGAATAATGAAGTTTCCTAAGACTGAGAAAAAAAACTACAGTAAAACATTAGGCTGAACAATTCAGAGCTCACACATGTCTGGGAGTGTTTGTATTCCTACAGGGTAGAGCAGAAAGGCATTGATGAAGTAAGAAAAAAAACATTTGCTAAGGAGGAAACCATAGTAGTGAGGCCAAATCAGCCCCACTAAAGTCTGTTCTGGACCTGCCATATATGTCTTCAAAAAAGTCTCCAGCCCAGGGTTGTGGTACATGCCTGTAATTCCAGGGGCTCAGGAGACTGAGGCAGGAGAATTGCAAGTTCAAGTCCAGACTCAGCAACATAGCAAGGCTCTAGAAGGAACTTAGTGAGATTCTATCTCAAAATAACTAAAAAAAAAAAAAAAAAAAAAAAAAAAAAAAAAAAAAAAAAAAGGACTGGGGATGAAGCTTAGTGGTAGAGTTCCCATGAGTTCAATTCCCAGTACTAGGGGAAAAAAGAAAGAAAGAAAAGAAAAGAACAACAACAACAAAAAGAAACAAAATCAAAATCTCAACAATATAAAATTAATAATATTTTGTATTGAAGAAAAAAATTATCAAAATTATCAGACATGTGAAGGGACAATGTAAAGAAATAAGCCCCAATGATTGAATTATACACAGGAAACAGAATAGTTGCTATAAATCTAAAAATATTTTCAAACATTTGGAGAATAATGACCAAAATGAAGAAATAGAATACATAAAAAAGACCCAAATGAATTTTCAAAAGTAAAGGATTCAGTATTGAGAATTTAAAAATCATACTTGATGTAATTAACAGAAGAGTAGGCAACAAGAAAGGAAAAAGCAAAGGGCTCCAAGTTATGGCCACAGAAAATATCAAGTATGAAGTACATAGCAAAAGGACTGGACAATGAACACTAGAAAGGGTGCAGCACTTCAGGAAGCTATGGAACAATGTTATTCTGCCTAATAAGTAGGTCCTCGGAGGCTGCAAAGTAGAAAAATGGGCAGAAATATGATGCGGGAAAATAATGGTCAAACATGATCAAACTTTATGAAAATGGTAATCACAATCCAAGAATTTCAACACAAGCAAAACAAATATAAAGAGCATGGCACCAATATAAACATTAATCTAATTGCTGAAAACAAGTGATTAAAAAGGGAAATTAAAAAAAAAAGGTCTTGGGGGTGGGGAGAGGCGGCAGCAGACAAGCAAAGTTAAGAATGTCAGAAGACTTCTCCCTCCAGACTATGCAAGCTAAAAAATGATGGGTTGTAATCTTTAAGAACTAGAAAGATGCATAGATAAACCGTTTTTAATCTAGAGTATTTTTAAACAGTTAAAATGGAATTGTTGTAAAGCCATTTTCAGTCAAAGTTGAAAATTTTTACCGTTAACAAATCTGCACTTTTAGAAATGTTAAAGCATTCTTTCAGACAGAATATGAAATGTTCATTTCAGACAATAAATAGGAATATCAAAGGTATTGATTTTGCTAGAATTTATATTCTCATGGTCCATATCTTTTACCTTTGTTTATTTTTCTAAACTGTCACTAAAAGCAAAGTCAATTGAAGACAAAATTCATTATAGATTCATTCAATGCAAATTGGATATTTATTGCTGTTCAATTTTCCTTTTTTATCGTTAAACTTGATTTCTTAATACACTTTCTATAGTACTGTTTCTGGGAATTAAGAAATCTGTTTTGCCATTTTCTATTACCTTCAAATCCCTTCAACTACCATGAGGCAAATTTGAAAATGAGAGTGATACACAAATTTTCTAAAACTACTAAACAATACATGGAATATTCAGAAATTTGAAGGAATTAAGTGCAGACACAAGCAGATAAGTGGATTATCCTCTACTGCATAACACCAAATTTAAAAAGTAAGGAATAAAAGTCTTTCTTAATGCACACTATGTAATTCACTTTTTTAAAAATATATATGCTTTATTCATAGCTACAATTTATGTGAAATCTATATTTATGTATATATATGTATATGTGTGAATTTATTTTTTAAATCAAACCTCTCTTTCTCTCTCACTGTCTCTCTTTTTAATTGTTAGTTATTTTTGTTAGTGCATTATAGTTGTACATACAATGGTATTTGTTGTCAAATATTCATAGATGCACACAATACAGCAATACAAATTGGTCAAAATCTGCCCCCACCACACAACCCCTCTATACCTACCTTCTTCCATCCCCTGATCACTTGCATCTCTTCTGGGTCCTATATTTTTCCTAAAATACCTAAGTACAGTGACATAATTCTTATACCTATGAAGAACATTTTTTATATACATGACTATAGTTTATATAGTGACGTACTTATAAATGCTTGGAATGTACCTTGTTTAATCTCAGTTCCAAAATTTCCCTTTCTCCTCCCTTCCTATCATCCCTTGTTATTTTTCAATATATTTGACAATAGGATTAAACATTTATGTAAAGGCATGCCATATAGCTTTTTCAAATATCTTATACAGTATCTCGCAACTGTATCTCATAAATATTGAAATGAGTCAATACATGAGTTTGTGTACCTTTTCCCCAAGCCTGGGTTTAGTTCCAGCCTCCACAAATGAAGGAAAATATTCAGTCCTTAACTCTGAAGCTTTGGCTAATTTCGCTCAACATGATATAATTCACTTATTTGAGATTTTGGGCGAGATAAAACTATAGCAAAATAAAGTTACAGTGTGGTATTAGCACAGTAGACTAACAGAACAGATTAGAAAGTACACAATTCAACTCACACGTATATGGATAATTGATTGCCAACAAAGTTGTTAGGGAAATTCATTGAGGAAAAGATAATCTGTCCACCAATGCTGCATCACATATTACATATCCACACAGAACAAAATGGACCTAGACTTTTACATTGTATCATACGTAAAAAAATTTTTTTTGTGGGGGGGAACATCTTTTTTTTTTTGAAAGAGAGAGAGAGAAAATCAATTTTTATTGAGTTTTTCACATGGCTTTCGTTGCTGGGACACTTAGTTGTATACCTGGGTGCTGGGGTTTTGAACCCGTGTACTTGCACATGCAGGGCAAGTGCTGTAACTGCCAAGCCAGCACTCCAGCCCTCATATGTAAAAATTAACAAGTAATAAATAGTAAGCCTAAACATAGATTTTATTCTTCAATTACCAAATGTTAGGTAGAGGTTTTTACATATGGCACAAAGAAATCAGCTACAAAATTAAAATATTAATAATTCTGAAAATTCATCAAAATTAAACCTTTTTTCCTTAGATATTTTTAACAAAATGAAAGAGAAAGTCACAGACTGTTAGAAAATATTTACAAAACATTTCTGATAAAGGGCTAATATGCAGGATATAAAAGAATTATTCTCATAGGGTATGCAGTAAACAACTAAAGAAACTAATAAACTGTTTTTCAAAGCGGTGTCATATTTTTCACTCCAAACAGCAGCGTCTGGGAGGCCCAGGGCTCTTCTTCCTTCACTACATGTAGCATCAATCCTTGTTATGAAAGGGAGTTACTTTAATTAGGATTTAATCTGCGTTTAGCTATGGACTAACATGTTGACCCCTTTTTCATGGGTTTATTTGATGTTTACATATAATTTTATCTTTGCTCCAATATTATTAATCATGACTCTAGTCTTCTTGCTATAGAACGTTAAGAGCTGTCAGACTAATAAGGGTTGACCTAGCCACAGTTATAGATTAAGAAACCAAGATTTAGCCAGGCTAGTTGACTCAAGTCTTGCAACAGGCAAGTAGAGACGAGACTGGATTTTGAAGTATATGAACTCAGATGTGTACAATCTGAAAGTCTATCCTCATACCTTGGTTTCCTCTCCTATACAGTATATTCCCTATGATGCAATTTTGTGTATCAACTTGACTGAGCCAGGGGGTGCCCAGGTGTTTACTAAAATGTCACTCTGGATATGTCTGTGTGGATGTTTGTGGAAGAGATTATCACTTGAATAAGCAGGTTGTCCCACCTGCTGTGAACACATCTTATGTGTCGAAGTCCTGAATAGAACAGAGTGGCTGAGAGAAACCTACTTCTCTTTCTCTGACTGATTTTGAGTTGGAATGTTGATTTCTGCCTAGACAGAATAGGACTTCTCTTTATATCTCTGACTTTCCTTGTCTTCAGGTTTTAGGATGTGGATGGAGACCACAGTGGCATTCATTTTCCTGGGTCTCAACATTCCAGCTGCAGACCTTAGCACTTCTCTGTGTCCATAATCTGGCAAGCCAATTCCTTACAATCTGTCTGTCTCTCATACATATATGAGTGTGTGTCTCTATTCTGATCCGGTTTCCCTGGAGAACTGTGGGTAACATACATCTGAGAATGAATTTCTCCGTAAGAAAAGAGTACCTACATTGAGGCCCACTTGAGTCAGGTACCACAGGGTGACATGAAGGAGCAACTCTGAACCAAGGGACTGTGAAAGTTTTCATTGAGTTTTCAATCCACAGATCATGGTGTAAATGAAAATAGAAATCGACCTGTGGATAAATGCATGGGTGAGTTTTTATTTTCATTAACTTTTTTAATAAAGGAAAGACACAAATATCAAAGAAAGAAAAGCATTAAAGAAGTTGGTACAAGGAACTGGAGAAGCATCTAGTTTAAAGAATTCACAGTAGAACAAGGGTGATTTAATTTGATTTAGAATTTTTCAACTCTCCTGAATCTACTGAAGAATTCATATCCCAAGTGTCCTAAAACCTCTCATCCTTGAATGAAAGCATGCACCTAGCAAGCTAAGGGTTGACACAAAGCCTGTTCCGTGCCGTTCTGTTTGGGTACAGTACTGAAGTGATTATCTTCTGCAATTTTTTTAATACCTTATCTTTTCAAAGGGAAACGTTCTCTTTGTTCTTTCATCAAGTCTAATATTTCTAATAATAAAAGTGAAAACCTAGTAATTATAAACATGGGCATGCTTGAGACTTTAAGGGAAAGAGGATGACACATAGGATTGGATTACTTGCTTCTCCGCTATCTTTCAACCAGGAATTTTGACATGATCAAAGCTATTCAGATTTTTTTTCCATCTGAGTTTAGTGTAATGTTTTCCAAATATAGGGCCTAGACATTTTGTTCAAACCATAGTGGTAGATGCGTGTGTGTTTGTGAGTGTTAATAAGTTATTGAAAGCAAAAAAAAAAAAAAAAAGCAACAACAACAAAAAACAAAACTAGAGTTGTGTATAGCAAAAGACCAACATAGTAGTCGGTTTCATGAACTGCTGCATCCTAACCTGTGACAAGCCTAATAACATCAGAGAAATGAGAGGCCACAAAATCCTCCTGGAATTAAGATTGGCAGAGCATCTGCTCAGATGAGGTGCATAAACCATGGAGCACATGGATGAGAATGTGTGTAGCTTACCGCAGACCGCAGCAGCAACAAGCAGAAAGAAATCACTGAAAAGAACAGGAAATTTCACTTCTCTGCCGACTTGTGCTGACATTTACTGCCTGTATCAAAACGGTTTCACACATTGTTTAAAAGATTAAATAGCCCCTTTCCTCACCACCTATCCTTAATTATACATTTCAATTTTGCTTTTCAATGAGCAACTTATTCTAATAAGTTCATGTTTTAAGACTTAGTTCTCATGTTTACCTGATTGTTCAAAGTATGTGTATATTTACAAAACAGAGCAAAATCTATATTCATATGCCCTTTAATGTTCTCCTCTGGGAGCCTTATTTGCTACAATATTAAGTTTGAATTCTCCGCATTTTGATGACTGTTTAATAAATGCTATGAAAATGTAGGGAATTAGATTTATTCTACTTGACATTTGTGCATGCCTGGAAGTTAATTGCATGAGAATTTTCTCACAGCTCTTAAAATGTATGTATTTGGGGTAGTAACTTAAGATATAGCTTTGGAAATTATTGAAAATTGTAAGTGAGTTTAATATTTAAACCAGCAATGTTTAGGCTGTGATTAAGAACATCCCCTTTGAGAGCAGAATACCACTTTATTTCCTACTAAACTCTCTTTAAATGGACTGAAACTGTTCTAGTTCTGCATTTAAGAAATGCAAATTTAAGCTGGGTGTGGTGGCATGTGCCTATACTCTCGGCAACTTGGGGGGTTGAGACAGGAGCAGTGCCAAGTTTGATGCCAACTCAGTAAGATCCTAACAAACTTAGTGAGACCCTGTTTCAAAATGAAAAGTTGAAAAGAAAATGGGAATGTAGCTCACTGGTAAAAACTGCTGGATTAAATCCCCAGTACAAAAATAAAAAGAAATGCAAACTTAAGCCACGTTGTAAAAGTTCAATGCTAACTCCCTATATGTCAGCTTCAGCAGACTGACTTTTCAAGAAGCTCCCCTGTCATTTTTGTGATGAGATCTCTTGAAGCCCAACTCTGGTTAAATCACCCAGAAGAGGCTCTGAGCACACATTATCTCCTTAATGCTTGGGTGACTTTGCTATGGACATGTAAGATTCCAGAGTTTTATTTTACCCTCCAGTGAAATCAACAGAAAGAGCTTGGAAGAAAATACAGTTCTCACTGATCTGGGTCTAAGGTTCCAGATTTAAATTTTGCAGATTCAAATGTTATTCCTTGGATACCACAACACTGCAATACACCTGTTCTTATTGACACTAGTTCCCCTACTATAAAGTCATAAAATAACTCTCTCACAAGCAGAAATTTAATGACATCCCTCCTTGCCAACTCTTGCCTTATAGACACGTCTGTCCAATAGTTGTCTCCCACTTTGCAGGGGAACTTGGAGAGGTAACATTATTTCCTTTACATAAAAGAGATTGTTAATTGCAAAAACTTAATTTAAAAGTATCTATCCAATTTTTACATGGAATACTTTTATTCTTCTCATGTTATTATCAGGTGAAATTATAAATATTTCATATTTTACTGTAAATATTTTAAGCATACAGAAATTAACTCCTTAAAGGGAAACTTTCAGTCTTCTGATGGAAATGTGTGCTCTTTCCAATTTCCTTCTGTGCTTTGGAATCATTCAGAAATACTTAAAAAAAATAGATGCATTTGGGAAGAGTTATCTAGAATCTCAGGCAACAGATAGAGGGTGGAGCCCCACATGGTGCATAGCTAATGATAAAGTCCTTCAGTGCTGCTGCCACACAAGCAGGCGTGAAAATTGTTGGGGACTAGTTTCTCTGATCCAACATAGTACAGTGCAGTGCCATTTCCCCAAGGTTCCTTGACTCTTAAGTCCACCAGTATTTTATCTGGCACACAAGGTTGTTTAAGAAAGTGCTAAGAACCTTCTTTAGTTACCTAAGCCATTGGTGGAGTTCTCCTTAAGACTGACCTATTTATTTTTTCTGCCCTTTGAAATTCTAGTTATCTGAGTTAGTCATATACTCACCCAATTATTTTTGCAATATTTATATTCCTATTATTTTAACTTGGCAACTACAGATGTTTCATATTTTAATAAGCCTTTTCAAGCATACAGGAACACAGAGAATCTAAGGTAATCAGTATTAAAACTTCTAGACAAATTACCAGCTGATGAGCCCAAATATCAGACACAGGATACCAGCTCCAATATTGTGCAAATGGTACAGGAGAGCATCATTTTTCTCCGGTCCGCTGAATTCTTTTAATTAAAACTCTCACTAAGCATAGTATCTTATAGCAAAGGAAAATACTACATACATACATAATACATGTTTACATCATATACAGTAGTTAAAAAATGCCAGTTTCCCAAATTCCCTACTTTAAAAATGTTTAACGAAATATTTGAACACAGTAATAACATTGACTCTCCTTTGTCTAGATTTATGTGTGTTAACCTGCCCACCTATATACCTGTCTGTTTATCCAGTTATAGGAATTATTTGCTTTTGTCTATTGAAGAAAAGGCATTTTGCCAACATTAAGACTTTTATCTCTAAATATTTTTCCATGTATCTTCAAAGAAAAGTTAATCCTTCTTCATGATCATGATACGATTATCAAACTTAAAAAATTAACATTAATAAAATAATGTCATCTTATATAAATGCTGTTTAAATTTTCCCAGTTTATCCCCAATAGTTTTCATAGCTCTTTCCTTCCAAAATACCATTAGAATCCACCAGAGGCATATATACAGCTTGTTTTTTAATGGCTTAAATGCATCTGATCTAAAATCATCCCCATATTTCTTCTGTTAAATTTTTATATTAATTGTTTTAAGAATCCATATTTCTATTTGTTGCTGTTGTTGTTAATGTTACTTTTGTTTGGAAGAATCTTCCTGATTTTGAGTTTTCTACATAGTTCCTTATTATTTACATTCGTCTGTATGTTTTAACCTAAATAATACATGAATGAGAGTGAGTTTTATTATCAAGTCATATCAGCAATCATATGGTATCTTCTTATTCCTCTATCTGTATTGTAATTTGATAATTTGGTGGACATAATGATCATTATGTGTCTCCTTTACAAGGATCCATTTTTCTCTATCAAGAAAAATTATTTTTGGATTGATATAATGAGACTTCATAAGTAGGATTTATTCCTTTGTTCTCTAATGCATTCTTGGATTACTTGTTTAAAGTTATCATCTAACACTGTCTCATTCTGTTATGGTTTAGATCCAGAATGTCCCCAAAAGCTTGTGTATTAATGTTCAGAGCTGAAACGATTCTGTAACCTCATCAGTGGGTTAATCCATTCAGTGAATAATTTGAATTGATTGCTGTGTGGTAGCTGTAGGCAGGTGGGGCATGGCTAAGGGAAGTAGATCACTGAGAGTGTACTGTTCCTGACTATGTCTTGTCGCTGCTCTCTCTTTCTCTCTGTGTCTCCCCACCCCTCCTTCCTGGATGCCATGTACTGAGCTGCTTTGCTTTCAATTACCATGCCTTCCCCCATAATGTTCTGCCTCACCTCAGAGCAATTGAATCCTCTGACCATGGCTCACACCTCTGAAACCATGAACTAAAATAAACCTTTTCTCTTCTAAGTTGTTCTTTCTGTTGGACAGTTCCTTTTGCTAGTATGTAATAGCCTTTGTCTCTTGTGATTAATTTTTGCTTGAAATGTTTATTGGATGTGAGAAAAGCTACTCCTGCTTCTTTTTGGACTCATGATTCTTTTCAGACAGGTTTGCCTGGAATATTTTTCCATCATTCTACTTTGAGTCTATGGTTGTCTTTTCAATGAGACAAATCTTTTGCAAACAGCCCAGAGTTGGACATTGCTTTTTAATCCATTCTGTGAATGTTCTTAAAGAGTCAAGATCATTTACATTCAGTGTTGTTCTTTGGTGTTTTTCTTTCATTTGGGGCTATTTTCTATATTTAACTTGGTAATCATTTTCATTCATTTAGTTGCTCTTCTAATGAGTTCCGTCTATGTGGAAAGTTCGGGGTTTGTTTTTGAGTTGCTTAATATGCAGTACATCTTGAAGTTCTTTGCAATGCTAGTTAAGTGGCTATGAGTTCTTCTAGTTTTTTAGTATTTATTTCCTGATCAACTTTGAAGAACAGCCTTGCTAGATGTAGCAATTTTGTCTGGCATTTCTTTCTTTCTTTCTTTTTTTCTTTTGTGTTTTCCCTTTTATTGGTTCTTTTTAGCAACTATTTTCCTTTAATGCTTAAAATATTCCATTCCAGGCCTTTCTTGATTTTTTGGTCTGAATTGAATAATCAGAGGTTAACCATATTAATTTACCTCTAAATGTGACCAAACTTCACACAGTTTTTATTATTCATTCCTTATTTTTTATGTTAGGTATGTATTTTCATTATGATGTATTTATGTTCTTTTCTGATTTTCTCTATTTGTGGTTCAATATGAGTTCTGAATGTGAATGTCTATGTCATTTCTAGAGTTAGGAAAACTTTCTGCTCTTATTTCACTGAAGAAGTTTTTAATACCTTTAACCTATGTCTCCGTGTTCTCTTCTATCCCAATTACTCCTCAAGCTTGGTCTCTTGGTGTTGTCTCAGAATTATTGCATATTGTGGTTGTGGTCATTTCCCCCCCTTTACTGTATATTGAGTATCCAAGTTCATTTACCTTGTCTTCAAGGCATGAAGTTTTATTTTCTATGCAATCTAATTTCTTTTTTATTATTTTTTATTTTTTATTCAGAAATTTATTTGTTGGACAATCAAACAAGCTTCTAATGAAATTATATATAAATTCTGAAAATTACATTTACCTCAAGAGCCCCCCAATTACCCACCCTTATCCCGCTCCCCATTCACACACATCTCTACAAATGTCTTAGGTTGTATGACATTACACCTTATCCAGATTTAAAACATGATAATAGACCTCCTTTCTCAATGACCAGGCCAGGGTCTAGCTCCAGCCTTCACAGAGGAGTGAAGACATTTGACCCTTGGTTCTCTGGGCTATGCTGATTTCACTCAGCATAATTTCTTCCATTGCCATCCATTTACCTTCAAAGGCTGCAATATCATTGTTTCTAATTGCTGAGTAAAACTCCATGGTATATATGGCTTGATGATACGTTCCAGTGAATTTTTAACTTGATTCACTGTGTCTTTCATTTCCACAAGTTCAGATTGCTTTCTTTTCAATATCTCTGTATTTTTTATTGAAATGGTCTTTCATCTCCTGTATTTGCTTCCTTACTTCATTCCTTAAATTTTTAGTTCATTGAACTTTTTATAATTATTCTTTGGAATTTCATCCACTTCCACATTTGGAGGTTCCTTTGTTGGGGGATTGTGAATTTTGGGGGGATATTTGTTTCCCTGTTTCCTTGTGTTTTTAGAGGTCTTGGACTTGTGAACCAGTTGAGATGGATTACTCTTCCCTTTATATACATACGTCCTTCAGTATGTAGCTTATCCTTTTTGTTCTAGGAACATTACTCTTATTTTGCTGTATAAATAGATGTGTAGGAGTATGACCTCTAGTTGTTCATATTTCAGACCTGGTTGTTGGTTTGGGGTTTTGTTCCTCCTCTCTTCTATGTGTTGAAGTATTGTTGAGGCTTGAGTGGATTTGGTTCACCTGTTGAATAAGGTTCACTGTTTCTTGGCTCAGTTGTGACAGTTGCTTGGTAGCAAAGTCTCTGTTCTTTGAACTTGAAGGATCCCAATCACCTCCTACCTCCTCTTATAGAAAGGAGCAGCAACAAATAGCAATAATGGTAACAACTGATTGATAGCCTTAAAATAAATATCTGGTGTCTACTTCAACTTCTGTAGCCCTAAGTACCACCTGTGGATGAATGTGTGGTCAGCATTTTAACATCAGTTCTAGCAATAAACAACCATGAACTAGGTCTGAAATTATCAGCAAGCATGTACTATATTATCCACTATATTAATAATCACCACAACACGAATGTGGGAAGAATTAAATAAATTATATCATTCTATCATATAGTGGATGTATAATTCCCTAAGTGAAAAGAAAATAGGGGGAGAAGGCAAGAAATAGTTGAATTATTGAAAAAGTGAAGACAGGAGAACTTGGACAGAAGTAGCAGATGATGGCTAAGAACTAATAAAATTAAAATTAAATAAAATGAACCAATAATAGTAAAATAAAAGGGATCAGGAAAGTTTTGCAGTTAGAAAGGAATAGAGGAACAAAAAGCAAGGTACAAATAAACAAAATAAAATCAAAGCAAAGCAAATCCATCTAAAATTTTATCCCACCAAAGTCAAACCAAGTCTAAATAATAAAGAGGTGAAGAAGAAAGCCATTAAAATGAGAAAAATTTACTCTCAAACCAATCAGTGTAGCAAGAACACAAATACAAATATGATCATGCAGAATGGAAAATAATTAAAACAAAATAATAATGAAATAACACTAAAATGGACTGAAAATTTAAAAAAAAAGTAAAGGTGGGGATAGGAAAAATTGTTAATGAGAAATAATGTATTGGTTCCACTGGTTAAAACTTTTGGCAATAATGGATATTCATTGATTATACTGTTATATTAATTTTTTTGACTCAATAATCCTTGGGTCAATGGCTAAGGGTTGTTAAGTACCATTTATTCATGTTTCTCACCAAGCTGCCAAACATTGTGGCCAGGATTTGGGGCTGGTTTTAGTAACCCTCAGCTTTCCATCTCACAGTGTGTAAGATGGGATAAACTGGGGAGTGCTGCCAAATGATGTCATTTCATAGTGGGGCTGGCACAATATTTCAAATTAGAAGTTCTAGAAGCTGAGGTACAGTATTGGCTGACCTTTGAACTCTGTTGGTGGACATCTGATATTTGATCCACACCTCCTGTTGCTGACAACAATGTCTCAGGAGCCTCCTAAAAAAATTGATGTTTAGGATCAGATGTCTAGACCTCTGCATTCTCCACTGCCGTGGGTGTGAATTATGCAGGATCAGTTGAGGAGTACTGACATCTGTCTGATAGGTTACTGGCGTTTTTCTAGATGTTCTTATGAGATGCCAGAAATAAAGTGAGTTGTATCTCTTTGGTATCCCAGGCTTGATCAACCTAGGCGCAATTGTCTCTGCATCTGTTTCAGGCACAATGGTCCATGCACACTCTGATTGCATAACGGACAGGTGCCTGCAGGGTCAGGCTCACAACTTCTTTATGAGTTTCTAATCTCTCACTTCTGCTTGCTGTCACATGGCCTTTTCAGATAGCTCCCGTCACTGTGATTCTGGTTTCTGCAGCATGTGCCACTCATTGGTCAGGTGATTAAAATCACTTTTAACTCAACAACTGTAATGGTTTGAAAGTAAGGTGTACTATCAAACACTAAAAAAAGAAATCACAGAAGACCTGAGTAGATGGAAAAACATTCCATGCTCATGGTTAGGCTGAATCAATATAATAAAAATGGCCATTCTACCCAAAGCCCTATACAGATTTCATACAATCCCCATCAAGATACAATGGCATTCTTCACAGATATAGAAAAAGCAATTCTCGAGTTCATATGGAATAACAGGAGACCCAGACTAGCCAAAACAATACTCTATAGGAAGGAAGAAATAGGGGGTATCTCAATCCCTGACCTGAAATTATATTACAGAGCTGTAGTATCAAAAACAGCATGGTATAGATATCAAAACAGAACCAAAGATCAGTGGAACAGAATAGAAGATCCTGAAACAAACCACCATATCCTTAACTATTTGATATTTGATAAAGGGGGCAAAAGTATAGTGTGGAAGAAAGATAGCCTGTTCAACAAATGGTGTTGGACAAATTGGACAGCCATGTGTAGAGAATTGAAGCTGGATCGTTATCTTTTGCCCTGCACAATAGTTAAATCAAAATGGGTCAAAGATGTGGATATTAAGCCAACAACTTTAAACGTACTAGAAAAAAAGTAGGGTCAACACTACAGGACATAGGAGTGGATGTGCCTTCCTCAACAAAACTCCCATGGGTCTAGCAGTAAAGTCAAGAATAAATGAATGGAATGCAATTAAAATAAAAAGTTTTTGCACAGCTAAAGATCTAGTCAAGAGCATCAAGAGAGAACCTACAGAATGGGAGAAAACCTTTGCCTGCTACATCTCAGACAGAGGACTCATATCCAGAATATACAATGAACTAAAGAAGCTAAACACCAAAATCACAAATAATCCAATCAACAAATGGGCTACAGATCTAAAAAGAAACTTCTCAAAAGAGGAATTCCAGAAATATATGCGAAAATTCTCTACATCATTAGCTATAAGGGAAATGCAAATCAAAACTTCAATGAGATTCCACCTCACTCCTGTTAGAGTGGCAAAAATGAAA